>CCAG010023959.1:0-56013 GCA_001077435.1 Glossina morsitans morsitans | reverse complement strand
TATACATATACTTATATACAATACCTGTAAATGCTTACTAAAGTTATTGTTGTAATTATTTTATTCAATATCTTGAGCTTTATTTTTTCTTTTGAAACAGCAGCCATTTATTATTATTATTATTATTATTGTAGTGATTGTAATTATTTACGCAGACACATTATTATTATATTTTTATTATTATTATTTTTTATTTTTTTTTTTTTATTCGTTAAGATTTAATGTTGTTTTTACAATTTACCATAACGTATATAGAGAAAGCAAGATATAATTGGTGTATATTACGGATGGGTGTGTGTATAAATATATTGTACCCTAACAAAACCCCAAATGATTTTCTAGATGTGTAGTAAACCATACGAATAAATTTTTTTTTTTTAATTCCTGTTGTGTTTACTAGACTCTCAATATAGAAAAACCAGATTTTTATTTAAATTGAAAACAGATAAATATGTCTGTTGAGCATTTCGTTTATTTATTAAGGTTTAAAAAAAAAGAAAAAAAAAATGAATAATTTGTTTCCTTAATTTTTTTTTAATTTAGAGTAAGAAAGAAGCAAAAGTGTTTTTAATTTGTGTTTTTATATTCCCCTCACTTCTCTTTTCAATTCTCACATTTCGTTTTCATGATTAGTAATCTTAAAAAAATGACAAATATTTACGTGACTTTCGCAATATCCACTAAGGAAAAAGAGGATATATTATCTATCCGTCCGTTTGTTCTTTTTTTTGCTTATAATACGAATTTTTGAAATCTTATAAAATTGAAATAGAAACCTGGTGGGCGTATTCTTGTATCAATGCATAATGAGTTTGAAAATTTAAGTGCTTCAATAGCTAGAATATCTAATCCAGAAGTATTATTCAATATATTTTCATAATATCTATGAGGAATTTTCGCTAAAACTTTTACGTGATCTTTGGTCAAGATTCTCCTCAAAGCGATTGAACCATTTTTATATGTTAAGTTTTTGCGGATGTGTGCAACACCCAGAAGGGATTCAGACAGACGCATCTTTTATTATACCGATCGATTCAGAAAGTGATGCTGGCGTTTCGGATCCGATCAGTTTTTCGACTGTTTTTCCATATAAAGCCTTATTTGAAAAGTCGCTATATGAGTAACTGCAGGACGGTATAGAGTATTTAATGGTGATGGGCGGTGGCCCGTCACCATGTTTTTACTTGTTAATTTATTTATTTCTCTTTTTTATTTATTGATTTTTTTTTCTTTGTTTGTTTGTTTTTTTCTCTTTCACAAATGCAATACTAACAATACTAAATAATTTTAGTTATATTTAAGCGATGAGTAAGAAGGGCTTATACCATTGTACACATACATGCATACATATATACATACATACCATACGCACATATATGCAATATTTAAAAAAGTTGAACTTATGTCCTCTTTTTACTCGAAAGTTTACTCAAAGAAAATTGAACATCAATCTATTGACATTAAATAACAAAAACGGAGAAGCATCTCTCACTCTTGTGAAAGAAATGTGAAACAAAGTGTTTTTTGCTTCCTTAACTGCTTTCCACTCAATCACGTCATATTGTATCAGTCTCATAAGCTATTCTCCGAAATGAATGAAAACAAACACTATAGTCATTGTATGTGAATGATGATGAGTATTAGTATAAATGAATTATTATATATCAATCTAGAAATAAACAACATACACAGCTATACAAATTAAAAAGAAACTAAATACGTATATTCATAAATGTATACAATAAATTGTATTTGTTTCCCTTGAATTGATTTTCATCCGTTAAGCGTTTTAATCGATCTGAGAAATGCATAGATAGAAGGGGAAGGAAGTGTATAGTCTGTTCATTTCTATATTAAATCCTGCTTACCATAGACTTACCATAGTCAAGCAGGCTGAGGATGTAGCATATCATCGTGCTTAGCTTAGCCTACAATTGAGAAAAATTGCTTGCATGATCCGGCAAATGTGCCTCACATTACAACAGTTCAAATCTATGACTGTATCTCAAAAATTAATTATCTCCGATAAATACGTTCTTAAGAATAGTAGGAGAAGAAGAAATGTAGAAGAATTAACAAAGCAGAACAAGTTTGCAAGCTAAGAACTGAACATACACGACGACATATTGCTATGACCTACAATTGAGAAATAACACTTTGTTCAAAGACTAACGAGGGCTTTCAAATTTTGCCCGATGTATCTTATATCCCGGCTTAATTAGTTTCTTCGGTGCATGCATGGCTAAGAAGTCAGTAACGTACATAAATATTTGCAGTCATTATCAATATTTCCTTTGTATTTATTGGTGATATAAGCAGGAGGAAGGAGGGCAACTATTATACGGCGCGTTATAAGAAGTATTTGCGGCTATCCATTAAAGAGCAGAACCAACTAATTAAAAAAAAATGTTTAAGAAAATTTTTAAATTTGAATGAATCTGGAGAACTTTTCATGTTTTCAATAATGCAAAAGAAGTAACGGCGTCACATTAGCAACCTCCTTGCTTGCTCCTTCATTTTGCTTATATGTACGGACAAAAAATCTGTTACGTTTTCAAGTCGCTGCGTTTTCAAGTGCGCGTACGCTACGACACAAATATATCTGTGTATTATGACAAGGCAAGTAAGAGCATCATAGTCCGACAAGGCCGATTATAAGATACCCTACACCATTCCGCCTGTTGCAGTTGTTCACTCGTTTTGGTAATAGCACACCAAAAATATAGACATTATTTTCATGCATTTGCAGGCATGGTTGCCATGAAAGCTCGCATATTGGAGGCTGCCCAAAGCATCGCATCACGTAATCCAAATTTAGCAAACTTGATTTACTTCATGAAAATTTTATTATTGTTCTCTTTTCGTCTTAAAAAAAAACTAGAGATTCATCTTTCTCCCCATATAAGGACTTGCTTCTTATGATACCGCCCATATATGTGGCCTCCCCACCGTTAATTTATTTGTTAAATTACTAGTAAGGACCAATTTGAATCGTAAAATATAAAAAATTAAACTTCTTTCTTATATGGAGTGGGGGCCAAGAAATCCATGCAGATCCATGTGATTCGAATTTGGTCCACTTAATCTAAACTACTATCATGATCAAAAGTTTCCATCGTAATTAGGAATTTACACTTCCTAAGAATTCTAATATACGGTGACATCCAAAAAATATATCTACACGGTCCGATTCGGCCAATTTACTGTTATGAAACAATTTTCATCATGAAATATTGAAAATTAAATCGGCCGAACTAAATTTTCATATCAATTTAGAATGTCGAAGCACTCCTGTTGAAATTTGCGGTTTTTTTTCCAGGTAACGAGTTTTCAAAATAAGGCGTTACAGAAGAATGGTAGAAAAAGTGGACCTACGCGATCCATTTTCAATAAAGTTTGTCTTTCGGTTAGAGCATGCCAGTGCACCAAATTTCATCAAAATATGTCCAAATTTGCGACCTGTAAGCTGAACGCAAAAATATACCGACATATATCAGGCGGACAGGTAAACTTAGATCATTTTCTGAATCGTTCGGTATAGTAAAAGACGGCTCTGTCTACCTATGCCTTCTGGGTATTTCATAGGTCCGCACAAACTGAATATTCCCCGTACAACAACTAATGTAGGGTACAAATGTCGTCAAAAATGTCGTAGTAGCGTTCGTTTTTTCGTTTATACCAATTCAGATGGCGCCATGAGAATTGAATTAAGTGTATTTTAATTTAAGGCATCTACATATATAATACATCCTGAAAAAGGTCGCTTTGTGCTTACTTCCTATTGCCTACTTCATTACAGACGTTTCAGGTATATCTGCTTCATTGTGACAGTCAATATCGACGTTATTTTCCTGCAAATAAATGTGAACATCGACAATCTATTTCCAAGATCACAAAAAGTTCGCTGCTCGCCAATTTTCTAGCCATTATTTGTTTCTATTCGACAGATTCGTGCTCTAATCTAAAAACCCACCATCGCCCTCGTCACAGTTCGAAATTCCACTACCGAGCCTACATGAATACTAGCCTTGCTATGAGACATTTTATTCCGCGCATTGATGAGGGTACATTGTTCCCTTACACAGATTGAAAATTAGTGAAAAAAATTTTCGCACCTTCCTAGTTTAATTTCGCCGGCAAAATAAAGAGTTGTCTCCTTCTAAGTACTAAAAGCACCCTCTACGATATATATCATAGATGCCATATTCTTTAAAAAACTATCAAATATTTTCACTCTACATTCACTCTCCAATATGTGATCTTTCAAGGACTGCTGTGCCCTTCATAGTTTTGATATATTTTTAGCTATTATTTCGGGAGATATTGAACACTGAAAGTTAACTTTCTTTGCGAAAGCTAAATTTGTTAATACGTGATTACCTTTCTTGACTTTGTATCAAACCTTACGTAAACGTTTGTAAGCTAATGAGTCCTTACGTATCATTTGATGAACTTCCTTTCGCGACGAAAACGAATGTTAATATTCATTTCTGCCTTCTTCATGTATTACCTTCATCCTTACTTTCGTTGCTATCATTCACAGTGAACGAAAAAGTAGAAATAAGAAGAGTCAAGGATAATGTCACGAATTTAAATTCAATCCTGTCGTATAACGAAGTATAAAATTTATAAAGATTCATTAAACGAAACGCAAAATGTAATTTGTAAAATAACTACTAAAATAAGATCAAAAATCAAATGAGAAAAATTATATCGTGAAAGCGAAAATTGTTTTCTTTTCCTTACAGTTTCGCTACTGTACAACACATGAAAAATTTATGCAAGATGGTGTAAAGATTTTTATTAAAAATGTTTTGTGTCCTTTTTCTTCTCCACAGTGGATCCGTGTTTCATAACCCTAACATAATCCCTATGAAAATAGACGGTATAGAAAATAGTTAATGTTCAGAGGGTAAGGAAAAAGTCCAACAAAAAATTTGAGAGGAAAGGTTGGGGCAAATAGTAAAAATCTCTTTATTTCTGGTTCTCATCCAACTTTGAATCAATATGCCTAGCGGTTTAATTCGCTTCTGTTAGATAGTGATGTTTCCGTCCGAGCTCAATTAGCATATAAGAAATTGATTGACTTGGCGTTCTGAAGCCAAGCAAACGAGGTTGTACATTTAAGAAATCTACCACGAATCTCTAAAGGAGGAAATTCTCATCGAATTATCGTCAGCGAGTCCATGTTACACTATAACTTATATTTATTATGCTTATCAAAAAAATTTTGCATTTTCAGTTAACGTAAGGGAACTGAAACCGGTTAGCGGAGCTATACCCAGTCTCATAATGATTCTCCTTTCCGAATCTGAATTCTGTTCTTTCCATGTTGCCTTATATTTATACATTGACTGATTACTCAATTGTTTATTAATATGAGATATTACTTATCTTTCACAAATGTAAACATTGTGTTTACGTTTTATTTTGCATTTGTTTGCCCCATAACTTTCTTTGAAATATTCCTCGCATTGTTTAACACCAAACAAACAATGTCAATAAACAATATGTCCCGTTTTATATGTAAAAACTCTCCAGACGGTCAAATCGATTTCGCTAAAGAAACAGCTAAAGTTAGATTTTGCTTTAGTTTCGTTTCGAAAGTTACATTATTCAAACGTGATTAGTCTAATGTTTAAATGTACGCTACAATGCGTTGAATGCTATGAATGGCAAAAGAAAATTCACGTATGAAAAATGTTATTATCGTATTTAGCTGTTTAGGCGAAACAGGTGAAAGTGAAAGCGAAAGCTATATTTCATCTAAGTGATTTTCTCCCTGTAGCATGGGTTGATGTTCTTTAAATTTAGTCAACAGCATATTGATATATGAGTGGTCAAAATGAATCATAGGTTTCTACAACATTAATAATGAAATTTTTGCGTTTGAAGTAATTCGAAAACTTACTTAATTGCAATTTGTAAGCACATACACAATTTATGCATAAGTACTTCATATGTATATAAAATATTAAAAAAAAACAAAATTGAAAATTATTTGTGGTTTCTTTATTATTTTCTTGGTTTAATACATTTAATGCCCTAACTATATAATAAAATGCTTAATCTTCCTTCTTTCTTTGAAGAATGTCATCGAATTTATTAACAACTGGTCAATCAGAAGCGTTTTCAATATCGTAGCTTGCAGAGTGAAAACGAGCAAATCCTTTATTGTCGATTTTGATGAAGCATTTTCATTATAAATGTCGCGTCACAATTTATTCTAAATCTATAAGATGCTCCTGCTTTGGTTGAGCGGATATTGTCAAATATAGATAGCTATTTATGCTTATTATTTTGGATTAAATTAACAAATTTCACATTTTTTTAAATCATCCATGTATTGCCGCTTTTCGCCAACGCTATAATACGATTTGATAGGGTTAGTATTGCCAAAATTGCGAAATTTTAAAAGTAAATTTTGCAAAAAAAAAACGCCAAATTTATACTTCACTTTTTATTTAAATACGATAGGAACGTTAAAAACAAAAAAAAGTGAAATCATTGCATTCCCTGTCCCTAAATTATAGGTACACATAAGCCTGAAATAATTCCTTTGTTATTCCATTGTTTCCTCAGCGACTCTAATGATTTGGAATGATTTAAGAATAAATATATTCTTCTCTAATTACGACAAGAGATAAAAAGTAAATACATTCAAGGTGATTAGAATATTTAATGTGCTTCAAGCACAGAGGAGATTAATAGGAATTAATAGGAATAATTCTACGGGCATTTGTTGGCGAAAAATTTTTGCTCTCCTAATATATTTTTATTCGAAACGCGTGGAAGTTACGATTATGCGGTAATACTATTTTCAACGTTACGCAAAAAAATTAAGCGTGTTTTTTGAACCAGCATATATTTGGATACGGAAGATAGTAAACTTTGCATCACTGTATATTTTGTATTAATTTCAAGTTCAGTGTTTTTTATCTCTCATACATCAAAAAAAAAAAAGGAAAAACAAGAAATCAATAGTACGGAAATTATTGGAGTTACTTGAAAAATTAAAAAAAAAAAGTTGCTTGAAAGAAGCATTAAAAATTATAAGTAGAAATTGAAAGGAAAAATTTAAAAATATTTATTTCGCGATTATACTAACAAGGCGTAACACTTGAATAAAGGAATTATAGTGAATACAGAGTTTTCTGCGCTTAAGCTCTTTGTCTGCGTCGGCGTCTCCCATTGGAAAAAAGGGTGTGTTGTGCAGTGATTAAAACTAATATTTATAAATCTTAACAGAATTTTGCAAATATTCACTAAGTTATTGCAAAATATAAAAAAATTATATTAAAGTAATAGACATACGCACTCGGTTGTGCATTTGTTCATTCTGCTTTGCATTCATGACTTTGCGGGGTGGCAGCAGAATTTGGATTTGATCGAATTCAATAGAGAGGGTGATTTTCTTTTAATTCCTCTATTATTGTAACCAGTGCTGTTACATGCTGAGTAATCGGTATCTAAGTATTAAACGGATTCTCAATAGCTCTTATGCCTCCCATTTTATTTTGAGTTTGTTAATGGAAAAATGCTCTTGTCTCTATTACATCCGTATTTGGTTACGTGACACTGTTTGCGGAATTCTTATGAAAATATTACAGCGGAACCTGTTCTATGTAAATAAATAGCTATTTAAAAAGCTGACATACTATATTATGTAAAAGACAACTTTTAAGGGTTGATCATAGGCATATAAATGCATCATTTATTTAATCTCATTGTTGTTTTGTTTATGTTGACGACAGTGGTGTACGTAGCCTGTGATTAGGCTGACAGTGCGTGAGGTAGTTGTCATTTCTATATGAGCAATATACGAATTGAGCGATAAAAAATCCGTTCCCTTACGAAAACAACGCAAATGAGGGTTTAATGCGATTACACTTTTAAATACGAAAAGAAAATATTTTTTTTTTCACCTTTTATGGTGTTTGTCTATTATCTTTACTATTTTAGCGCCGCATTGTCATGCAAAGCATGAGAAGAGACAACAGCTCCAAAAAGTATACTGTAAATGGCAATAATAATTAGCTGAGAGATTTTAAAAATGAATATGTTGCTAACGCAGTTCTCATAAGGGTAGCCTACGATATGAAATGTGTTTATATTTATATCTAAATAAAAACAAAAAAATTACTTTCTGTGATAATCGAAATTAATATCTGGTGGTGTCTTTTTAAGATTTCAATATTTAATCTTTCTGTCTTCAATAGATTTCGCCTTTATCTAAACTCGGTAAAATTCCAAATCGTGAGATAACATCAATTGTATAACATTTTTCCTTTCTTCGTCCACTTAATCTGGGTTATTGCTCTTTTCATATCATTGAAGCTGCGTTATTGCAGACATATATACGCATATGAACTGAAGGAAACGAACTTTGTTTTATGTTTATCGCAAATTCGACGTCTTTGTTTACAAGGAATTACAACTGTTCATTGCTTTGTTAAAGATGTTATATATCTATATCGAACTAGCATTAATAAATTTTTGATACTATATAGAATTTTCCACTTTTAATACATTCACATTACAGTTTGTTGTTATTGCTGCTCATTTAAACATCGCATCATTCATTCAGTTAAGTAAACGGCATATCCACCGATTATTAACCACTAAATTCAGAGTACTTTGTTTGTCAAATTAAAACAATGGCTTGGCGTTTCAAGGCCTCTAAATATAAGAATGCTGCCCCAATTGTTCCAAAGCCAGAGGCTTGCATACGTGACATATGCGTGGGTTCCTATCAAACCCATGGCAATAATATTGCCGCTTCGTCTGCCTTTATGGCTTTTAACTGGGAGCATACTGGATCAAGTGTAGCGGTCTTGACGCTTGACGATTGTGGTCGTAAAAGTAAAACCATGCCTTTGTTGCATGCTCATACAGATACCGTAACTGATTTGGGCTTTTCACCATTCCATGACGGTCTTTTGGCAACGGCTTCGCAGGACTGTACAGTTAAAATTTGGCATATACCGGAAAAGGGCTTGGAAACTTCATTAACTGATCCCGAATGTGTGTTCTCGCACAAGCAACGGCGTGTGGAGACAGTAGGATTTCATCCGACAGCTGACGGTTTACTGCATTCAACTTCCGCTGGCTGTATAACACTCTATGACTTAGTGGGTCAAAAAGAATTGTTTGGTAAACTATCAAATTCATTATGCATGTTACGAATATTTCTGAATTTTCTCTATCTTGGTTATAGTTAACAACGAACATCCAGAGGTTATTCAATCGGTGAATTGGAAACAAGATGGTACAGTATTAGCTACCAGTTGTAAGGATAAATTTGTGCGCATATTAGATCCTCGTATAAACGGCTCACCAATACAAATGTCAGCCGAATCTCATCAAAGTATTAAGGATTCACGTGTATTATGGTTAGGCAATCAGTCGCGCATTTTAACTACCGGTTTTGATGCTGCCCGCTTGCGTCAGGTTATCATACGGGATTTAAGAAATTTTACTGTTCCTGAAAAGACTTTAGAGCTGGATTGCTCAACAGGCGTTTTAATGCCGCTTTTTGATCCTGATACGAATATGTTGTTCTTGGCGGGCAAAGGCGACACAACCATTAATTATTTGGAAGTAAGTGAGAAAGACCCTTTTCTAATTGAAGGTTTACGTCATACTGGTGAACAAACCAAAGGTGCCTGTTTGGTACCTAAACGTGCTCTTAAAGTAATGGAGGGTGAAGTAAATCGTGTTCTACAATTAACTTCCAATATGGTGGTACCTATTATGTATCAAGTGCCGCGCAAGGTGAGCTTTTTTTTTTGTTTTTTCTTTTTTTAAAGCAAGGTATTCAATATTTTTTAACTTCTGCTTTTCTCAGACGTATCGTGATTTTCACAGTGATCTTTATCCAGATACGACTAGTTGTCGTACCGACCTCACAGCTAATGAGTGGATGAACGGGACGAATATGCCAGTGGCAAAAATGAGTTTGGATCCAGCGAAACGGGAATTGGGAGGTGCTCCAGTCATTGTAAGTAATGTTGATGATTCTCCTTACCTTTTACTCCTATCACTGCAAAAAAAGTCTTCGCTAAGTGTTAGAGTTTTTAATTTCTGTAACATCCTCATTACAATCTTCACGCAATCTTCAACTCAACAAATGGGAAATTAATATATATATTCGCTTATTAAAAGGTGCACCGTGGCAACTTAAAAGAATATATAAGAAATATTGAAAACAAATTGAAACATGTTAATGGTTGTGCTCCCGATAATCAAATTATAAGCAAAAAAAAAAATATAAACAAAGAAGAAGATATGGTAATCGATCAACAAAAGAAAGACGAATTAGCAACAATAATGAGGAAATTCGATTCTAAATATAAAACCGATTCGGAAAAAGATAATAAAGGTGAGGAAGGAATGATAAACACAGATGCGTCTTCGCCTCTGCAAAATGCAGAATCGCCAAATACTGATGAAAGCAGTAGCAACAACGCCAGCACGGCACCCACCCCTATGCCACGCACATCACGTAACAATTCTCTGCCCGATTCCGGGCAATTGACGAATGCAGGTGGTGGTAATAGTATTATGCCTCGACCAAGACCACGCACCACAACGCCCGGCGCTTATAAGGTGCGGTGACACAATCTAAGTTCTTTTTTTTTCGTTATTCTTCGTTTCTGTTCTCGTTGTGTAAACTTTTTTTGTTTTCTTAGATTTTGTAAAGTCTCATACGTTTTAATTGCTCTTGTTTAGTTTAATATGCCTTCGAATATCAATTGTTTTTATATATACGTGTGTGTATTCAAACGTAGGTAACGATATTAGTTTCAATTTATAGAAATTTAAACGTCGTTTCGAATTCCTTTTGAAACGTAATTTCATTTTACTACTATACTATAGCCTCGTTTGGGACCAAAACCTTTCTCTAGCAACTCCGCAGACATATCGTTCGATAAGGTGTTCGCAGTGCCAGTAGCTCCTGGTTCCCAGGAGAATTTGTCGCAACCTCAAAATTCTTCAGCTAATATCGAAATCGATTCCTCAACAGTAAAACCCGACTTGATTGTTGAAATTGAAATTAAAAGTAAGTTGAAGTAAATTTAAAAATTTAGAATGGATGGAATAAAGAACACAAGCTTAAAAGCAGCAATTCATTGCCTTTCTTCAGACATACAGTAAGAGTATAATTATCACTTATATTTTAGAAACTGGCCATAGTAGTTCAGACAATGAGACCAGCAGCAATGGTGTGCAGAAATCTTTAAGCACTTCGGAGCGGCGCAAGGTAATGCTTGCTCTAACGTAAACTGAATAATGATATATAAATATTTTTCTGTATTTTTCTAAACAAATAACACAACTTTCCACTTTTCTTAACTACTAACACATGCATACGTAAACTTCACCAATATATATACGTATACAAGCAGTCTTCTCTTGATGACGAAGATTCGAGCGATAAGGTTAAAAAGAAACAAAATATATTACAATTATTTTTAATGCACAACAATATTTAATATTATTTTGCAATTCTATTTTCACAAATCTTTAGATATTTGAACAAAATAATTCGGAATCTTCCGAGAACTCGACTGAAGGTGACGACAAACCAGATGCCGAATTACGCAGGTTCTCACCATCACGTAACAGTATTGCTGAAAGGCGACGTATGTATGAGATGCATTCGAAAAGTGCCAATGAGGAGCGTTCTCAATCACCGGTGCCATTGTAAGCGTCAAAAGTGAAAATTGAACTCATAAGATTGTTACTTATTACTTACTTTTTCTCAGGCGGCGTGAACCTTCCAAAGTGGACACTTCGAAAGCTAGTACCAATGATAATAAACGCACCTCCGTGCCAGAAGGTAAACTTCTAGAGGAGAAACGTCGCAATTTGGTTCCCAAGGAGATGGCCGAGCAATCAAATGCTGTTGCCCTTAAGAAATCGGCTACTGAAGTGGCCATAACTACATCGACTAAACGTACTTCTACCGTATTCGGGAAAGTCTCGAAATTTCGTCATCTTAAAGGTACTCCTGGTCATAAATCGACACATATTGAGAATTTACGCAACTTGAGTCGCCAAATACCGGGCGAATGCAATGGCTTCACAGCGAATCACGAACGATTTGCGGTGCCGCTGTCGGGTCCTGGTGGTAAAATAGCCATTTTTGAATTGAATCGTCCTGGTCGACTACCGGATGGTGTTATACCGTCATTAGTGAATGGAAGTAATGTTATGGATTTTCAGTGGGATCCTTTTGATCCCAAACGCTTGGCCGTTGCTTGTGATGATGGAATAGTAAAGCTATGGCGCATTGCTGAGGACGGTTTGACAGAACCGACGAATATACCCGAACAAGAATTGATTGCTCATGCAGATAAAATTTATTTCATACGTTTTCATCCTCTAGCGCAAGACGTATTACTTACGGCCAGTTATGATATGACTATTAAATTGTGGAATTTGCGCAGTATGACAGATAAATGCACCCTTAGTGGTCATACGGATCAGATATTTGATTTCGCTTGGAGTCCTTGCGGAAAATTTGGTGCTACTGTATGTAAAGATGGTAAAATACGTATGTATAATCCAAGAAAATCCGAAACACCGATACGAGAAGGTAACGGTCCAGTAGGAACTAGAGGAGCACGCATTATATGGGCGCTAGAAGGAGAATATATAGTATGTACTGGTTTTGATAAGTAAGTAAAAGCATATTTATTGCATATTGTGCCAGAAAGCATTTGTATTGTGGAAGCGCGCGCTCTGACCTAATTTAATATTATTTATATCATTTGGATTTCGCAGAGTATCCGAACGTCAGATTAGTGTATACAAAGCCGATAGTTTAAAAGCGCCACTTAACACTGCCAGTTTAGATGTCTCCCCTTCCATATTAATTCCCTTCTATGATGAAGATAGTTCAACTTTATTTGTAACGGGCAAAGGTGATTCAACAATTTATTGCTTTGAAATTACTGACGAGGATCCATACGTGTGCGCTCTGTCACATCATCGTTGTTCTACTTTGCATCAGGGTTTGAGTTTTCTAACGAAAAATCATTGCGATGTCGCCAGCGTTGAGTTTTGCAAAGCTTACCGTTTAACCAATACCACCATAGAACCACTAAGTTTTACAGTACCACGTATTAAGGTAAAACTTGAAAAAGCGTCATTTTTTGAAAAATTTCATGACTTTTTTTTTCTAGAGCGAATTATTTCAAGATGACTTATTTCCACCGACACGGGTAACTTGGCTGCCCACTATTACAGCGGACGAATGGTTCTTATCAAATGATAAAAAGCCTCAAAAAATCAGTTTACAGCCAATAGGCATGGAGAGTTGTAAGTCTTGAGAAGTTATTGTATATTACTTACAAATAAATATAAATGTATTAATATATATGTATCTTAGTATCTTCCATACAACCGACATTGGTAACTCAAATGAAACGTTCCGATATTAATACGGCAAGCAATGGTGCAAACGCTGGTGGCGATCAGCCTTTCAATAAACAAAAAGAGGTTACAATAAATTAATGAAGAAACGTGTTTTTTTTTTCTAAAATTGCCTTTGAAAATGTATTTTTTTTTTTGCAGATACAAAAATCTGTAAGTGCTCGCATGGAATATAACACAAAACTCGAACAGGACGATATGGAAGGTGTAGACGAAACTGAGTGGCAAGACTAGAATGGTATAAAATTTACGACAGGAGGGAAAGTTGGTAATCAGTAATAATGAATTGAAAAAAACAAAAAAAAAAAAAACTACTTTATTCCCTCTTAGGCGCGAAAGTAGAAAAGAACAATATTTTTTATTATGTCTGACCTTCGCAAATTCCTTAAGCCCTTAGTAGCGAATCATTTATATAGAGATTTGTTGCCATGATATTAATGTGAGCATTGATTATCGATCAAACCGATGAAAGAGAAATTTTTCTTTATATTTAAAGGAATTTATTTTTAATTTTTTTTTTTTTAATATTTCTTATTTTAGATTTTCCGTCTGCCTAGCAAAATTATCTTTTGATCAATTAATAATAATTTCTTCATACATTCTTCATCCGTTTTTTAGTAGATGACCATTTAACAACACAGTATTTCAATACGCGATAGACTGATAATGCAATAATATACACATACATTCACATAGTTATGCATACACATGGAATTTTTGTAACTATCGCTCTTAATGTGTGCGAAGAACATTTTGTCAAAATTTTTATACAATATTTATTATATAATCAAAATGCAAAACAAATGAAAAACAAAAAAAGCAAATGAGATCAGTAAACGAAAAGACTTGTTTAATAAAGAAATAAAAAAAAAAAATAAAAAAATAATTAAAAATAAAAGGAAACCATTTTGCCATATTAAGAGAACCATTTTTTACATTTACACAATAATAACCTATACAAACACTTATATACAGTAGCAGTGGTTTTTTATAGAGAGCACATGCCTCAAAAGATCCAACAATAAGGATCTATTCTATACTCAATTCAGTAAATAAGTAATAAATAAAAAAAATAAAAAAAAAAAAAAAATATATATATATATATATACATATATATATATATAATATATATATATATGTATCATATATATGATATATATGATATATATATATATATATGTATATATATATATATATATGCATCGTATTTTTCTAAAAACGAATTTTTATTGCCACAGACTAATTTATACAAATTTTTTGGGCTCAATAAATTCTAAGCCATTTTAATGTGGGATCGCTTTAAATTTAAGATTTACAAACTGATGCTTAATTTCTGTGGTATTTTTAAAAAATCAATTTTTGTTTTCCATTTTGATAACGATAACATTTCATGACATTATTCACCATTAAGTAACGATAGACTTTACCATTTTGGTTATAATATATTTTTTGTTTTTTGGAAGTTTTTTTTTATATTAAATAAAAATAAGTAATTATATTGTTTATGAAACGTACGATATACAATTTGTGAGTGGCATACGCATATATACATACCCCGACATATATCTATTTATATACAATAAAGTAAAAACAACAACAACCACAAAAACAGCAACAATATTAATTATAATTATATTATCACAAAAATAAAAAATGAACAACACTTTATACATAATTGCAAAAAAAAAAAACGAAATCAATAAATAAATAAAAAATAAATTGAGTTTTATTTTTTCAAGTCAATGGGCTGATAGTGCTTTACGGTTTCTTCTTGTTCCTTTCTGATTCCAAACGTCCACATTCCCTCCAAATATTTTTACATTTTTATTATTCTGTGGAAATAGGACTGGGATGGATAATCAATGGAATTGGTCTTGCTTTGCTGTTCAGAGACAGTGATTGAAGAAATGACCCGAAACAAAATGCTGACGTCTACTCTCAATCTTAATCAGCTAACTGTGTCGACCTCACGATAGCGATATACGCACGTATACACGTCAAACACAGAGTATGTGTAGCATGCAATTAGGTTGTAATGAAATATGATAATTAACAAAATGACAAAAATATCTTCTAAAAAACATTATTATGGCAAATACCCGCCAAGGACAGATGGACGCATTGTGACATATATATTCATCCTGGACAGTCACCTAGTTAAATGATCAAATTTCTGAATCCCATGGTTTGGCTTTTCTCCTGGTATGGGTAATTTGCTTGTTTGTATCAATCATATATCTGGGAGCGATACTGATAAAGCGAGAACTTAAGATTTCTCAATATCTTGGCGTGGGTATGACGTTGTTTTAAAATTACGCGAGAAGTCAAATGAAAGGCTTAGATTAATACACAATCAAGGTTGAGAAAACTGCAATTGGATTTGGCAGCATGGACGATTGCATAATGCACGGTAAAGTAATACGAGTAACTTTTTAGCTTTTGTATTAATTTTTAAGCTTTCGGAAAACAAAAGTCTCAGTGGAGAAATATGTTTGCGAAATAACGAAAATCATAAAAAAAATATAAATTGTTAAAATTCCTATAATTATAACAACGCCGCCCATTGCCCTTCTTACTAAAAGGAATTCCGATAGAATCGCAAAGTGTGTAATCATTGAAAGTAGTAGCACCATTAGCATACTATAGGGATTACAATCGCCACGGAACGAATAACTAGAACAAATAATGTGGCTAAACATTACAGGTTAACAAACATTTCATCCATATTTTTTTTATCAGCATTATGTAATATATCGAGATCAAATTTCAATCTTCGATTCACTATATGTGCCCAGAGAGTAAGTAAGTGGCCACAATTGACCCTTGATTTATTATCCATCTGCATATTCTTTCAAATTATTATTAGAGTTAAACGTATTCATCATTCAGTCGAATGGGAATCACAATGATTTCGGGTAAGGAGAGAAGCACACGCAGCCACGTAATAATAATAACGATAATTTCAATGTACATGAAAAGCTCAACAATAAAACGGAGCATATGAGCGAGAATGGAATGAAAATCCGCGAGAAAGTTTTTTTAATGCCAAGTCAAAGCAACGCAACAATTGCTTAAAGGACAAGAACACGAAGCAAACGGAGGCGGAAGGGGGATATATGTGCCAACAGCTAAGTGAGCAAATCATACATTGAAACACATTTAACATTTTTTCTGCATCTTTACAAATTAAAACAAGTAAAAAAATTATACTCGGCCGTGGCCAAAACTCGCATACTCTACACCGTTAGAACATTTGGCGCCCTATGCTTTTATTTATTGCCATAAAAAGTGAATGGGACAGAATTTATCGTTCTCCTTCATTTCACTCAAAAGTATTGTTAAGAAAAATTCATTAAAATTAACATCGTGACTTCCACTTCCACTTCCACTTAGAATTAACACATCTTGTCGCCTTCTACTCCCCATTTCCTTTTATTTGATACCCATATCTCTGGTATTATTAAGAAAAAATGTATCTACCAGGTCGTGTCGTCCACCACGTTCAGAGAAACGAAGATGCGTTCAGTTTGCGCTTCACTGCCGGCTTGTGCTGCGTTTCCATCAATTTTTAGGTTGATATGTTCATTCTTACGACGAGGAGAGTGTCGACGACACACACCATGCAGACACACAGTCACACAGACGGGCAGACATGGTTTAATCAATTCAGAATTTATGGCTCCGAAGTGTGACACGAAGGACGAATACGTCATAACAACGATTCCGCAGGAAATAATCCTGGTAGTACTTGGCTTCATACAGAATCCACTTAGTATCCAGTACAAATATGTGTACTGACTTCGAAAAGGTCCATGTGGAGAGATACTCGTTTAGCGAAAACGATATATTAGATGAAAAATAACCCATGTTAGCAGGCAAAAAAAGGGTCCGAGACTTTTACAACAGGGCAATGCAACTTCTCTCCGGATCACATTTCACTAGAAATGTACTGAAAAAGCTCTGGCTTGGAAAGCTGCCAAAAAATTTGAATGTTAAGCCTTTTATCTGTTGAGAAATAAATGAAGATCTTCAACATTATTTGGGAGATATTTCAGGGAAATGAGATGACGGATGAGAAAACGATCAGGTCACTGATTATGTGTCGCACTAACTAAGTTTCACTTTCGACCTTTTTTGCGATATGTATGCACAAGCGGTGCAAGAAATACCCTCTCCCGAAGCTGTCAAATCAGACGTAAGGTAAATAGCTCACGCATTGCGTTAGTGCTGCTTTTGTAGAGTTGCATTTATAGAAGAAAACAGCTGCCAATTGAAAATAAAATAAATTCCACACAAAGATGTTTACTTACAAATAGCTGAAGCAAAGCGAAAAATTTGAAATTTGTGAAAGATAAGTAAATTAATTAATTAATTTCTTTTTTTGCTTTTTACTCCAATTATCTAATTAATAGTTTTAAAACGCGAAAGCTTGTAATCAATTATGCATCGTATACTGTCGCTATAATTGATAAAGGGCAAAGGATCAACAAATAAAATAAAAACTCATCATTCCACTGGATATCTTGGTCGTACGGGGGGCTAACAGGCCTAATCCATTTTACTAAATAAAACCAAATAAAAAGGTGAATAAATTGTTGTTATTATCATATAATATAAATCATGTAATCTTAAAGAAAATATATATACATCAGGTGGAATGATTGCTTCGCTTATATTACGTTATTTGGTAGTAGTGGAACATCGAGATTGGCGGAAGACGAATATTCGGAGACGTAGAAGGACTCTGCGGAATTCAAATTCAAACACCTTACCCGAAAATGTGTAAGTGTAAATTAAAATAGACGCACACATATCGTTACACGCAAATTTTTGCAGTTTTTTCGGAAAAATTGACGCCAGCAACTTCTTGCTGACGATGATCGATATATTCCTAATATTTATTGTGATAAGTGATTGCATGCGTACACGGAACCGACATTATAGTAAGCCTGCACAAAATGAAGCAACCCTTCATAGCCCGGAAACACAAACACAGGCTTAATGGAATGATGGTGAGTTAGACTATATGCCTATATATATATATATATTTGCGTATAAAGCTATAAATATTTTATTCGTAAGATTTGCGACCACATGAAATTGATGGCATTGGACTTTTGATTTCCTTAATCAAGCAAACGTATTTTGGTGACGGTGTCGATTTTTCGCTAAAGGCCACGCAGACACATCTTGAGCACTTTCGAATTGAACAAATTGAACTTTCGAATCGCGCAAAGAATAAATCCGCTTTAAGATGTTTTGTGAACATTAGAAAGCTTGCTTTTAATTACCTAATACAAAACTCGGATTGATTGGCAAGTCCTTTTAAAACATTATATATTCTTCTATATTGGTAAAGCTTTCCTAAGAAAGGAAAATATGGAATTTTATGAAATTATTTCACTTCATTTCATTTTATCAAAAGTTTTACATAACTTTATCTGTATTCACGCTTGTATGCAAATCGGTTAATGAGTGCTTGTATTGAGAGCGACAAACGTCAGGTTTTCCACTTGTTTTTCCATTATTTTTCAAAATAAGTTTCGAATGACGAAAACCATACATAACTCGCAACGAAATGACTTCCAAGGTACGCCATCCGAATGAGAGCTAGTTAATTAAACGATATATAATCCCAGTGGCCAGATTTCATTTACGCGACATCATACCTTTTTTGGAGGGAAGAACTTTTTGGCTTTTCTTTTTTGTCAAAGATGGCGGCAATAAAACGGTCCGATAAGAAATACAAATTTGAATCCAAGTGAGTGAAGTTAAGAAGTACATTTCTGAAATAAAATTTGGGAGACTTTAATGTTCTTGTTGAGAACCGCTGCTGAACCCATATTTTTGCAGCGCAGAGCTCATTTGTCCACGGTTTTGAAGAGGGTCTTATTTGAATGGCAAGCACGCGGTTGACTTCAGCATAATAATTTTCGAATGGCCTCAGATATTCCATTTTTCTTGCAAGAAAACTTAAAAGAATCTACGCTTTCACGTATTATACGCGTCACAGTATATTTTGTATCTGTGTGATCTATCTGTGTGATCCCGCCAATAAATATATTGAACAGTGGAGCATCCTACTATCTCTTTTTAATTTATTCCTATGTTCGGCAGGGGCCGAATCCCGCATACCCACACTTATGTTTTTTGCATTCTACTCTGCAAGTTCTTTAATTTGATACCCATTATACTGGTATTGTTAAGAAAAAATTAATCACTGTCCACAGACGGACAGGCCTGGCTAAATCAACTCAGAATGTCACGCTGATCAAGAATATATATGCTTTATACAATCTCTGAACCTTCCTCTTGGGTGCTACATACATTACGGAAAAAACAAAATGAGTGCACACCCATCTTACAGTGGTGGGTATAAGGAAGGCTAATTAATTTCCGAAAAACCGTGGAAAAAAAGTAGTAACAAAACCCATATTAGATATTTTTAAAATAAACACAATTCATTTTCATTAAAAAAAAAAAAAAAAAAAAATTAAAATTAGAGTACAGTAAAAATTCAGTCCATAAATAAGTACAACATACAAAAATTGAAATTGAAATCAGAAATAAAAATCAATTTCGCATTTATTCACTCCCCTAATCCTGCAAACTATCGCCCAATTGCAGTTTGTTTCGCTATAGCCAAGAGCAAGGTGACCATGGCGAACTACCATCTAAGGAGATATCTAAAATCCAACGACCTAATTAGCGAGGGAAAATATGGTTTTCGTAAAAATCGGTAAACCGGTGATCTGACACTCTACTTCTTTGGAAAGTGAAACCGAGCTATTCGCCACTGACGGGAAAGTAAATTCGTGGCCCTAGATATCTCCAAGGCATTCAACAGATTATGGGATAATGCTCTTGCCTCCAAGCGGACACCAAGCCTTTGGTGTCGACAGCATTTTCGTTCGATTCATATCGATCTTCTTAGACAACTGTTCGATAAGAGTTATCGACGGGTATTCTCCAAACGCACTCTATTTAAGTCCAACTGTATCACAAGGTTCGGGTCTTTCTCCTCCTCTCTTCATGGTATTCATTGACGTCCTCCTATGTCTAGCAAACCTCATCTACTGACGTCGGCAAAATAGTAGCACTTTCTTTCACTCGTTTTCCTTCTGTAGAGACCATGCAGCAAGCAGACAAAAAACAAACGCTGCACGATGAATGGCATACTAAATCGAAACCTTATAAAAATATCTGCGTAGCGTCAGGTTAATTTAACGCCACTAAATCTCAAAGTTGCCTCCTAGCGCACAGGAAAAGTGATGAGCAACCTTGCCCTTTTGGCCGTGTCAATGTAGAAGAATCAGCATTCCTTGATATTCTGTGCATTACAATACAAAACAATGTTCGTGGGCAGAACACTTCGAAGTGTCGAAAGGCGCAGCCAAGGACTGAGGTTTTTTCAAGTGATGCAAAAAATATTTCACTGCAGCCGATGCTGCCTATATTCGAACAAAATTGGAGTATAACTCGCTTGTATGAGCGAGAGCATACAAGCTTTGCTTCAACCGCCTACAGCAAAAGACTCAGATGTTCATGTTTCTTTCCAGCGCTCCCTTCGTATAACTCTTCCTGATCACCATCGGTCCCGTTCATATAGGGGACATCACCTGAGCTGATACAAAAAAAAGTCACTAACAAGGTAAAAAAACAAACAAGTAAGAACATTATAGTCGGACAAGGCCCAGCATTAAATACCCTACACCACGTTGTCTAACACAGTTCTTATTTTTATTCTAGAACACAAAAATTATAACTTGTTTCTATATAAAGGCATATTTTTTAAAAAGTGGACCGATCCGAATCATTTTCAATAGCGTTTGTCCTTGAATCATAACACGTCACTGTATCGAATTTCATCAAAATATCTCATGAATTGCGACCTGTAGCTTAAACACTAATTTACATTAACTGACTTCAGACGGACAGACAGGCTTCAATTCAGATAATGATTGTGAATCGATCGGTACAATAAACGATGGGTCCATCTCAAGCCCTTCTGCATGTTAAATACGACCGCCTTAAGTTAATATACCCTGTACTACTAATGGTGTAGGATCTAAAAAAAAGCAAAAAACTAAATTTCCATACTGGGTAACGTTGGTTGATTTTATCTAGTTTGGCATAATAAAAATTTACGTCATGTGTCTATTGTAGTTTATAACTAGCCAGCGAAAAGCTCGGAAAGCAAAGCTGTCCTCATTTTTTATTGCATTGTTCTTTTGCACATTAGCAGGCGATATGTTCAAGGCGATGAAGAGACGGCCATGCTTTGTTGCGTTCTAAATTTGACACTAGATGAGCATATGCACACTTTATGGAGATTTTGGATCTTGGGTCTAGACCCTATGAAGGTTTTGATAAAATAACCAAATTGCGATACACAATAATATGAAGTGGGCGTGGGCGATATTTTCCAATTTTATACACGTGCATCGACAGTCGAGTATACGTTCAACTTTGTATAGATTGATTATTATTATTATTATTATTATTATAATTTAGACTAATGAAATAAATTCTTAGACTAAGCAAAAAAGACCTTGAGCGCTAGCAACACAAGCTATCGGCTCTAATTTAGAAAATTACATTA
Organism: Glossina morsitans morsitans; assembly: GCA_001077435.1. NCBI lineage: Eukaryota > Metazoa > Arthropoda > Insecta > Diptera > Glossinidae > Glossina > Glossina morsitans. The sequence goes on along the minus strand of CCAG010023959.1, from coordinate 33,971 downwards.
GATATTGTAGACGCCTAGTAGTTTTAATAAAGTAATATATTGCATTAATATTCTGTTCTGAAGCTGATTTTAGAAAGTCCAAAGGGTTAATCGTTTTAAATGGAATACTTCTAGCCAAGGAAAAGTTAAGGCAGTCGCAGAGAATGGGCTTTATAGTAAGAATTTGTCCACAACTGCAGGTTGGGGGCGGACACTTCTTCAAGATCCATTGGTGGGTTGCAATTGTATGCCCAAGGCGAATTCTCGAAAATGTTTGGATCTTAATTTTCTCGACATTTGTTCGATATAAAGGTGGAATTAATTGAGGGTTAATAGAAGAGTAGTGTTGATGATGGTATTGCAGATTTCCTTCTGTAATTTTCTCTTTAGGAACTCTTTTCCTCCAATGTATATCTTCCTTAGAACTTGAAAGTTGCCTCTCCAAATCAAAAGGGAGGACACCTGGTCTAGATCGTATCTCATACCAAATGATCAGTGCTCTTTCTAATTGAAGTAAAAAGAAATTACTGGATCTATACAATACGGTATTTTTGACTGGCCATATACCCTACACGTGGAAACTGGCAGCAGTTGTTCCAATTCCAAAGTCAAAAAATGTCTCCACCGCATCGGATTATCGCCCAATCTCTCTTCTATCTTGTCTCTCAAAAGTGTTAGAGAAGATTATGGCATCTAGATTGTCCTGGTTTCTTGAGTCCAAGGACCTGATTACAAAGCAACAAGTTGGTTTCAAGCGGGGTAGAGGGTGCATTGACGCACTTTTACATATTGATTATTTTACGAGCAAAGCAATTTCCGAACGCAATCATGTAACAATTCTCTCAATTGATTTCGAAAAAGCATTTGACAGAGTTGGTCTTCATGTTATTTTAAGACTCTTGAAATCATGGAATGTTGGATCCAAATTCTTCAACTACATCAAATCATTCATGTCGCATCGGCGGTTTAAAGTTAGAATTAACAACCATCTCTCTGATTCGTTTCCGTTAGTGAATGCATAGATTTATCTATTGAAGTTTGTGAGTAAAAATGACCAAAAAATCAATAGTTTATTCCTTTTGAAAGACAGGGGTGCTCTCAGTTTACGTGATATTTTCTGTGCGTATTCCTTAACCAATTTCGCCCCATCTTCAATACCAATATCTTCGACCAAGAATTGCTACATTTTTCAGGCGAGGAGAATGTTTACAATAGACATTGTACTGACGGACAGACAGATATGCGTACATCGGTTCAGAATGGGGTCTCTAGAGCTCCTTCTGGGTGTTGCCAATGTTTTGAAAAAATGAATATATCACTAATCGCTCGGCGATGGGTACGAAAATAAGCAAAGAAGAAGACTAACATGGACTTGGAAATGCATGAAATATTCCATTTAATATTCCCCCTCATTCCCTTTCAATGCGATATTCAAGATTTGTGTGTACAAAAATACTCGTCAGAAGATGTGTACATATATATATTCTTGGAAATTATAAGATTTTGAATTGTTGCAGTCATGTTTGTCAGCTTTTCGTTTGGTTTGCATCCCTTTCAAATGGGCTCAATATTTCTTAAAATCATCTAAGATTTTAGCGCGAGAGGAGATTCTTTTGATCGTCGAAAATTTCGACTTTGTCACTGAACGACAGAATTGCAGTAATCATCCGCAAAATATCAAATATATTTTTTTAACTTAAAAGGAACTCAAGACGACAGGAAGAGAGGATTATACGATTCTCTTGATCAGTTAGAGATGCAAAAATTCCTAAGAAAAACATATTTCATTAAGACAAGGCACATATATACGCATATTACAAAGGCAATTTAAAGGCTTTCTTATATTAAGGTGCATCATAGTGCGCATAGTGAGTTGTATTAGTCCTCTACGGGTTACATCGATTTTCAAACTTAAATAAATTTTTTCACCATATATATATTTCGAAAAATTCGAAAAAAATCACTTATATGATAGACTAAAAATATATATTGGGCTTGAAGGAGAACAAATGGAATGGAAGAATGGAGAGATTCTTAGTTATCTAGTACTCATCTACTTTTAGTTCCCTCCGTAAACTCTTCCTCTGTTACTTGTTTATAAAGTTTTATTGTTTATTATATTTAAGAAAGATTTAATTTTAATTAATCTTTGCGAAAATTGTTTGCTTGGTATTCCTACTGGTCTTAATAATAATTTTAAGAGAGTTTCAGCTGTGCTTATCTCTTTCAAATTTATTTATTTATATATTTTTTTTTTTGTGTTTTAATGAAGATTCCCTTCATTTTCGTGAGACAGCGAAGGATACCTAGTTGGTTTAATAAAATTACATAACAAATTCGATTGTATTATTAAATTATTTTTGCAAAATTTGTTTGTCTTAAATGTAGTAAATTTTATTTATTATAAAAGAAAAAATCAAATGAATATTTCTCTTAAAATCGTAATTATGTTGTTATTTTTATCGATAACAAAATCAAAAGAGAAAGAGAGAATTAGTTTTTAATGCGCTCTTATTGGCATTAGTGAGCACAGTTTCGTTGCAGCTAAGCCATGAGTTAAGATAAATAAAATATGTTGTATGCTGATCTCTGTCTTCGGTCTTCGGCTTGAATTCAAATTGAGCGTCTATCGCAGTATAATTTTGTCAGTTGTCAGTGTTTGGTTGGTTTAGACGCATTAGGATAATACGCATGCGTTACGACGGTTTATGTTTCATAAGAGACAAACGGTGGTTCTGCATTTCTTTAATTGGGAAAAATTTTTAAATAACAAAAAAAAAAAAAAAAAGAAAAAAAGAACAAACTTTTTGTGTGCACTTCTCAATGTGTGCGTGCGTGTTTATTCTTTTGTACATTAATTTAGGGCAATTTCTTTTATTTTTGTTTTTTTTTTTTTGTAATATTTAAATGAAAAAATTGCAAGGAATATAATAAAATTGTTGTAATAATATGAAAATATAAATAAAATAAGAAAAATATGCATATTTAAAAAATGTAAGAGAGAGAGAGAGAGAGAGAGAGAAAGAGAGAGGAAAAGAGAAAGAAAGAACGAGAGAGATTGAGAGAGAGTGAATGAAAGGGAGTAAAAGGAGAGGAATAAGAAAAATAAGAAGAAGAATTAGAGTAGTGAAGTGTATATGCGAAAGGAAAACGGATATAAGAATTACCAAGAAAAAGCCATTGGCAATAACTAACGCTCTTTTATGACAAAGTTATACAAAAGTTTGAAGCAATGACTAGAAAAACCAAATGAAAACGAAGCAAACTAACAAAAAGAAATAAAACCTGAAATAAAAAACAAAAAAAAGGAAAAAAAATTATTTTCTGTACATAGCGCAGTGAATGCAGTGGCGGTATTTCGAACCAAGTTAAATGACCAAGAAAAGAAATATTGCGGATTCTTTTGTGTATTTATATGCTACATAAAAGGAATGTTTGCATATATGCGCATATATATATATATATATAAATATACGTATATATAAATATATATATATATATATATATATAAATATATATCTAGATATGTATTATAGTGAAAAATGCGCTTTGATATTTGAAAGAAACGTAAAGTTTGGAAAAAAATAAATGAATAAATTCCCGCTTCCTAAAGTGATCTTTGAAGATAAATCATAAAAAATAATACAAAAAAAAAAAGAAAAAAGAAGAAACGCGAGCTTAAAAAGTGTTTACAAAAAAATGTAAATCGTTATTTGTCGCAAACTCTTGATAAAATTGGAAAACAACTTTAAGAAAACTTTTTCCACAGCCACATAAGCACTAAAGTTTCTAGGGAGTGTTTGAGAATTTATTGCCATTCTGGAATTCTGGATTTTACGTGTTAGCCACAAAACTGGATTACAATGTGGCTGCTGGTTAAAAACCACACCTTTGCCAAATCGGATATATTTTGGATAAAATATCTGATTTATTTTATCATTATATTTGGATTATTTAATATTATAAATGCAGCGGGTAAGTAACTTAAATGAATAAATGAATGTTTTTATTGCATATATAACGAATAAGTGAGAGCTTTTTCTTTTATTTTTTTTATTTATTTTTTTTTTTTCTGTTACACTCGAAATGCTGAAATCATATTTTCTCCATTTTGTTTTTTCTCTACAGCAATTCAATCTTTCAGTTTAATCGATCATATAAAAACTCAAACGACATACGCAACACAAACACATATACATATACGTATATAAGTCAGCCACTAACACAACGACTTGAAATTTTAGTTATACACACGTAAACAGATTCCTTTTTTATTCAATTGCTGCTTTGTCTCTCTATATACAACATCTCGTAGATTTTAGTAGTCTGGTTATGTATAATTTATGTTGGTGTTCGTGTATGGATGTGTAAGTGTAGCGTGTGTTTAATAATTCCTTTGTACATTGTTTCACAAGCAAAATCGGTTTTAGCCGAGACACATACCACCATCACCACCATTATCATAATATCGTTAGCGAGCGGACTATGTTAAGAGAAGAGATACAGACATTGAACTCCCTTTGTCTGTGCTAAACGAATACACCTTAGAGATTTTCAGTGCCGTTTGTTTTCTGTTTTCCTCTCCTTCATATTTTTACACTATATATAAAGATATATATATATATATATATATATACGTATACGTGTGTATATATGCGCTATAATAACTCTTCTTTACTCTGTTGTTACGGTTCGTGTTTCTTTCTATATCTTTTCGAATTGTTTTTTTCTTTGCCTTTTTTCTTCTCAAATTCATATTAGCATTGGTTCTGATTCGCGTATGTACGATTCACATATAGTGTTGGAAAGAGATGAAAGCTAAGCTTGAAAAGAGAAAGAGAAATGAAGCACAAAGAAAACTGAAACACATCCTTTAGATTTTAGTGATTATTTTTCCATAGGGAGAAATCTCGGCGTTCGACGGCACGCATACATCGATAGATATTTAATGTAAATCAAGTGAGAGAGAGCGAGAGAGAGAGAGAGAGAGAGAGAGAGAGAGAGAGAGAAAGAGAGAAGGGACATGGAACATCATGCTGTATATGTTGGTACGCAGGCGTAGTTTTATGCATTCGTTATGTACCCCGGAGTATAGACAGGTGTCTGTCTGCTATTTCTTGTGCTCTTGTTTTTTGTTTTTTCTTTGTTTGAATTTCTTTTTACACTTAGACGCAGGAAGGTTACGAAAAGAGGAAATAAAATAAAAACGAAAAACGCAGAAAATAATCATTTTTCAAGAGATATAATAAATACATAAATGCATAAAAATACTTACAAAATGTAAAATACGGAGCCGACGGTTAAACCGTAAAATAATCAACAAAATATAATATTTTGTTGCTGTAAAGAAGTTAAATGATTTTATCCGCATACATATGCACTTTTAAATATCAATTAACTCAAATAGTTCTTAAAGCAAATAAATCCTTATGCATAATTTTCCTGAAGCGCTTGAAATCTTAATTGTAGGGGAACAAAATGAAATGAAATGAATGGAGTCATTTTAATATTCCAACAATATTTTCAATTTAATTTCTAGTGTGTCCTCTTTCAGGCAGTCTCCCTGTTGGTTGGGGAGTCGCTATCTCTTCAAAAATTTTTGCTAAACGATAAATAATGCATTTGATGTAATGATATATGAATTTTTCGATTTTTTCCTGATTCGAAATTTTTGATGAAACATTTTTAGCAGTGAAGTCCCAAGTTCCTTCTATATAGCTACTAGCTATGAGGAGCAGAAATTTGATTTTTACATTTTATATTTGTATGTGTGTTATATGACTGGGGCTAGTGTAAATTTTTGAATTACCTAATTTAAGCGTGTGCTCCTTGCATGTTGAAAGTTTTTTCCGAAAAGTAAATTGATTGCTTGACAACATCCTCTTAATTTGGAAAGAAAAAGCGCTGAGCACTATTTGATTATCAATAATTGATAAGTAAATTATTTATTTTATCTATTTGCTTGCATTACATATTTGAGAGGTTTAATTTTGATGCCATGCACCACTCAAAACCGAATGTAAGCGATTAGATGAGATGACCTTAAATATATTTAAGACCGTTCTCTAGATTTTCTTTGAAAAATTAGAATGAACTCGCAATGATTATGAAAAGAAAAATTAATTACATTTTGTGACGGCATGATGTGCTTCTCCCTATTTTATAATCAATAATGCAAAAATTATTTCAATATCAAATCATTTATATCATTTGTACTTGCCCGTGTGTTTTATTGTTTGCTTTTCTAAAGGATATTTTTTTTTTTTTTTTGTGATGTACACATGTGCCAGGGATTCAAAGATAGGTACAAGGTGCATTTTTCAATTCTATCAGCCATTGAAATTATAAAATGTAATAAGCAGCACAAAGTCCAGTAAGAAGTTGAAGGCTTTCATTTTGCTTTAATAAATTTTTCATGTTGACAGTGAAAAAAATGCATCCTCTCTAAAGTTGTGGAAAGAAAAGTGCTTTGTAAAGGTATTAATTTTTCTATTAATAATATTAGATGAGTCGAGCATATCGTTGTAGCGAACAGAAAATACGGCTTCGAAATTAGGGAAAAACCTACAAATTTTTTGCCGCATCAGTAGGACGGAGTCACTAGGAGTCACGAAAGAAGATTGGCGTATAAATCTGCAAATCAGTCAGGATAAGTCAGGATAAGTTAAAAGTTCACTTGACAGCTGCCTAGTTTAAGTCAAGAATAGGTTCCCTTTCTCAGCTCTGGCAAAGATCAAAAGGGACACTATCACATGCTTTTGAGAGCCTTTGCGAACAAACCGGACAGTAGTCAGAATCGGAGTTTAAGTACGTCAGAAGCCCATTTAAATGAAGAATAGCCGCCCTGCTGTGACACGTCTCCTCTTCAGTCTGAGCATTTTGCACAATTCTAAAACCTGTAGGTACTCGAAATGCGTGTACACACACATTGAATAGATTATAAATGTTACATTTTAAGAGTTTCTTACAAATCGATTCATCATTGGCTCGAAATAATTAACATAGTGATTGTGCTAAATTTTGAAAAAGTTTGCATTCTGGTCGGAATCGATTCAAAACTTTTACTGTTTTTTTTTTTTTTTTGTAGTGTGTGACTCAATGGCAAAGAAAATATTACAAAGATTATTATCCCTGCGTACCGGTTGTGCAATACTCCCGCACAAACATTCTCGTTTAGGATCGTCGGTATTGTCATCTGTTGTCTCGTGTGCCAATTTTTGCTCTTAAGGTTAATTAATGAATTAGTTTTCGATATGACGACAAAGACCTCGATAGATGGCATCTTCTTCAAAATGTCACTGCAAATTCGTCACTGCGCTCGTTTAAAGCACATAATAAATATTTATTGGAATTTCGCTAACGCATGTGTGCTTTAAATATCTTCTTACAATTAGTTAAATATGAAATTGCAATAAAAAAATGGATTAAATAAGTGTTGAGCTAGATGTGTGTGTGAGTGGAGAGTTTGCCGGACGCCAAGGCTACCTATCTCGATTAAAAACCGGTATTAACCGGTATCAACCGGTATATCGCCAGTTGGCGATCTTATCCTCCATAATATAGGATTATATCGATTTGAATTTTCGTACACTGCATGATTTACTACCGAGCGTTCAAAGTGGTCTATGATCCCTTTTTTTTGGGACAAATGATTTCACAATTAAATGATGCAAATAACGCAGGTTCTAACATGAACAAGTTTAGTTCAAAAGATCTCCAGCTACAAAAAAAGCATTTATGCTTTTTGTGGCTTAGGGAACAATTGGAAGCTATAGGAGTCAGAGTAAATTTTAAATATGAACTTGCATTTCATGTCTTATGTGTACATCTATATGTATGTATGTATGTATGTTTATATGTATGTACGTATGTATCTATCTAGAAGTGTTGACTCGCCTATCTTTATAAATATATACCATAGCGTACATATATATATATATATACATACACATATATATATATATATCACAATAAAATTTAAGTTAGACTTAAATGCTCTTTTGGTTTAACAAAACGCTTCTTTTTTTTTTTTTTCTTCTCTTATCAAAGTTCAGTTTTCGGTTGCTTAGTACTTTTATAATTTTGATGGGAATAATTTAATTATTGCGTATAAAAATCCACAGACATATACGAATCTTGTTTTTTATATCACAGAAAAAAAACAAAAAAAAAAAAACGAATGAATTCTTTGAAGAAACACCTGAAGAAAAAATTTCTCACCAAACATTATGAACATTTTCCCGACACACATATACATGTATATGTGTATGTATGAAAATGTTGTCCAGTTAAGCTAACACTAAATCAACGAAGTAATTACAACAATGTTAATATTTAATTAAAATGAATTTATTTTGATATCTCAATTAAGTGCTCGTAAACTGTTATATAATTCGTATGTAACGACACTTATGGAATATGTTCAGACATCATTTTCCCTTTTTAATGCATAACTTGTATATATATATTCTTATAAAAAAAAAGTTTTCTTATTTTCTTACACAAACATATTTTCCATAAAGATTTGTGATAAGCGGAAGCTCTTGAGTGATTATTCTAAGCGTCTTCTATGTGTCCTATGTCCGCATGAGTAGTCGACTACTACTAAGTCATTGTTCCCGAGTTCAAGTCCCAAATGCCGTACATTTGTTTAGTTTATTCGTAACTGTAGTTAGTGTTTACTTTGTGTTTGGTCACACTGCTGCCCCTAGGCTGTCGTCATCGACTCCTCATCTCCATTCTGTTTCCTGAGTTCTTTTTAACCCTCACTTTGTCACATGAATACATTTGGGGACATCCTCAGATAGCTTGTTCTTATTAGAAAAAAGGAAAATATCTGAGGAACTGAATTCGGCCCTCTTAGTGATTCTCAGCAAAAACGCAAGTAACTGATTTTCAAAAAATCCACAAACAATACATGATTACCTCTGCAAACAGCTCCTTGTGCTTAACCTAATCTTAAAAGGCAATTGTAAATCTCTTATGCTTATCCATATTGATGACTGTGTTAATTGCACATAATAAAAGACGATCAGTGACTTGGATTGAAAAGGGTACGACTGCGTCACAGTCGATCAAGTTTCGGCTGAATTGGATTATCAGAGCGTAAATGCCAATGGTTATAATCGAAAAGATTTAGTTGTATTTAGCAAAACTCAAAAAGGATGCTATGACATGCTTCTGAGTCGAAATAAATTCAAAAAACTTTTAAGGAGAGCTTCACCAGAATCGACGATTAATTAAATGACAAACAGTAACGAAACAGAAAATTAGAGGTTTTCCACATACGTTTTCCGTTTCTGAACGTTACAGTATACATACAACAGCAACGTTTCTTAGCCTCGACAGGTAGTGGAAAAGTTATTGATAGGACTAAGGTAAAGATTTAATAAGTAAAAAGACTACAGTGGGACATGGTAAATCATTGATTACCCTATATCACCGTACGGTTAATTGTGTAACGACTTCCCAAAATAAGGTATTATACGGGAAGTAGTCGAAATAGTGCCTCGATCCGAACTATTTTCAATAGCGCTCGCGTTTGTGAGCCAAAACATGTCGGTGTAGCAAATTTCATAAAAATATCTTCAAAATTGAGATTTGTAGGTTGAACACAAGAAAACAAAACGGACTGAGTGACAGACAAGCTTAGGTCGATTGAGCAAGTGATATGACAAATCGTGAGCCTTCTTGGCGCAGCATAGACCCGCACGAACTTAATACACCCTACTACAAGTGGTGTGGGGTATAAAAATAAATAATGATTCTTCCTAAGATTAGCGATATCTTACCAACTTTATGCATTTATCTAATCAATATTTCATTTTTATTAGTTTAGGGACATTATACGATTTTGTTAATAAGATCGGTTGCGCTGTTTCATTATTTTACCCATCATCCAAAACTGATTAAATAGAACGCAGAGATGCGCACTGAAGATCTCATAATAACGATATTAAGTTGAAATTTTGAGTTACGTAAACTCAAGTCTATCGTAGACATCTGAATGGAAGTAAAAATTGAAGATGTTTTTAAGTTCTTCCTTACAGAAGAATGAAGGGGAATGAAGGGGAAGATGTTATCCATTGCTTGAAACTGTACCATCAGGGTGGGTCCACGAGATTGTATGCAGAGAATTTTAATTAATTTAAAATTTTGAGTCTCAATGCTTATAGTTCGCATACTCGCCGTCGATATGCGGAATTGAATGTTGAGGTTAAGATATTTATTTCTCTTCCGCTTGTAGGAAATTAAAGCTTCAAGCACATTTGCAGTTATTAGGAGTATCGATCTTTAAGCGCATCTCGGCAATAGCGAGACTTGAAACCTATGTTGACATCTGTTATAAATTGTCGTCTCTTAGTATTTGAAAATTTTGATGTTTTTCGAGATTTCACTGCGTATTGCGCCGTGAACAAAGTGAACCTACTTCGTTAAAAGTCAAAGGCTACTGTCAAATATTATATCCTCCAATAAAAATTTTATTATCCTTTGAGCTTACTTTAGATCTTTTTCAAAAATGTAATTCCGAGAAGTGAATTGAAGTAAGTACGTCAAGGTTTAACTTTCTCTTCTTAGACGAACGGACGGACGGCTAAGTCGATTTTTAATCTCTTAATGAAGAAGAATATATTTTGCGTATACAATCTATGTCATATATATTTCGAAGAATTGAAAAGACAATGGTTGCCATTTTCCAATCTAAAAAATAACAAGTAAGAAAAATATATTCGGTCGTAACCGAATCTTTTATGCCCATCATCGTTATCCTAAGGAAGAAGACAAAAATTATAAAAGAACTAAATTTTCATGCCCTATAATATGGAGTGAGCGCGACTGATTTTTTCTACTTTCAAAATCAAACCTTTTCACGTACAGGCGTGTAGGCGCTGTAGGCGTGTCCTTTGAAACCTTCACTTCCAAATTCTCTTGCAAATTTGCAGGCGGTATCTTCGTTTTTGGTAAAGAGGGTCTTTTTACCACAGATATTACGCAGTTGGGCAGACTAACAGACGGACATGTTTAGGTGCATTTCAAACTTGAAACTGGCCAAGAATTTACATACCTAATGGGGTTTTTGAAGCTCGTTCTTGCGCGTTAAAAAGGTATGGAAAAGGAAATTAAATTTTGATACACTATTACATTAGGTAGGCGTGGTCAAGTGTTTCTATTTGTTACAAGAACTACAGCATCGACGATAGAACATGCGTACTAACTTTTGTACATTTATCTGCTATAGTTTATAAGTAATGATTAAAAAAACCGGTTTTTTTTTATTTCTTTTGAAATTAGTTTACGCCGTATCATGGGCGTGTCCTACGATCGATTTGGCTCATTTTTAATACCAACTTGCAAGTAAGTATTTCCAATGTCTTTGCCAAGTTTAAGTGTTTAGAATAGACATTAGAAAGACGGATAACCAGACAGAAGGACATGCTAAAATCGATTCAGAATTTGATGCTGACCAAGAAAATATACATACTTTGGGGGGGATGCTAAAGATTAGACGAAGGGCTGCAATTTATTCGAGCTAATGGTAGACGCAGTGGCCGGCGCGGCATTGAAGCCAAGCGCTTGCAATTAAAAAGTGAAACTTATTGATATTGTTTGCTTATAGGGTTCGCTAACGGATCTTTTAAAATACAAACCGCGATATTTAAGAAAAAAGAAGAAAAAAAAAACAGGAAGATTAATTGCATTTCAAGTAAATGGTGTCCAAGTTTTAATTTCAGGCGCATCTAGTCTTTTCATTTGCTTCTTTACAAGAAATTCGTAGCCTTAAGCAACCTATGTCCTTGAACGTAAACAAGTGATAATCTCTACTCGAAAATGTATCCTGATTTTTATTTAACTCAAAAGCGAAAACATGCCGCTGTCCTTAAAAAAAAAAAAAAAAAAAGGAAAAAAGAAAACAACATTTAAGCCAAGTAGAATATATTTTGTTTTTATGTTCAATATGTTCCGTTATTAAATTTATGCTTTCCTCTACATTTTTACTTAGTTGTTGCTTTTACTTAAACACCACCATCATAGCCGCCACCTATCTCGTGTTGTCGTCGTCCCTATTGTTTACAGAAGTGTTTTGGTAACAATTTGAAAACAAGAAAGAAAAAAAAAAATAAAAAATAAGTGACAGATGTGCGCTGTATAAGTTGAACGATGGGCACATATGCGCAGCTCAGCTTGATTATTTGCCTGGCTGACTGGCTAAGAACAACGATATTCATATTGTACTCATGTGCGCACCGAGCAACCATTTCAACGAAATGTGTGTGAGTGTATGTGCATGTGTATGTGTTGCGTTTATATAAGGGTGCTTATAATATCTATACACATATGTTAAATGTTATTTGCAGTTTTTTCCTTTCGAACCATTCTATTTCATGGTTATGTTTTCAAGTTCCTGTTTTGTTGTATCCCTTAAAAATTTTCAATGGGTATCAAATTGCTTTACCTAGTCGTTATACGTTATACGCACGCATGGGGAAGGAGAGCGAAAGAGAAGAAGTGGAGAGTGTAGTATACGCTCTTTTTTTTATTTTTTATTTTTAGAATTTTTTTTTTTGTTTTTTTTTTCTTGAATATCCTTTATATATGAATATTCTTTTATTTCTAGTTTTTGATTGTTTTCTTTCTTTATGCCTTAATAGTTTCCTGTCATTATCCTGTTTTCATTTTAAGAATTATTATTATTAAAGAGTTCGTTACTTTTCTTAAGGTTTGGAATGCAAAAAAAAATAATAATGTAATGCGCTAGCATAAGTAAACAAATTTAAAATTAATATATATTAAATTAAATAAATAAAGAAAAGAAACAAATTTTGATTACAGAGATGCGAGAATAGTTGTTCTGTAGTAAGAGTTTTCCTTAAAAATTTTCGAAATAATAACACTTGTGTTTAAAAAAAAAAAAAAAAAAAAAAAACAGTTAAGCAGAAAGGCACAGCACGTATGTTTAAATTATTAATCACCATATGTCGTAATAAAGGTGCCCCCAAAATCACTGTTGTCATCTGATATAAGAGGATGCTCTTCTCATCTTAACTAAATAAGAAGTTATGCTTCTTTTATTGCTTATCTTATTACTTATTGGCCTTTAGTTTAATGTGTTGCTTATACATTTTTTCTTTTTTTTTTTTTTTTTTAATAAAACAGAAGATATTTGATCTTTCCCACCCATACATATTATCGCTTTTAGTTTTATATTTTACTTTAAAACACAAAATTGCCGAATTTGCATAATAGAAGTTAGTCTCAATTCCATACGATACAAAGCACAATATACTCTCTGTATATACATATATACATATATACATGTATACATACATGTACGCTTAGTAAGAGGGCAGGATTTTTCTTTCGCTTTAAAATATCGATTAATACCGAAATCGTCATAATGTCTACAAGATAGACATCGTAGTAGTAGTTGTCATGGAATATATTATAGGAATCTTTCAGACTAGAACGAAACTTCCTTTACGCTAACGGAGTGTGCCCAAGTATTATCAACAAAATGCAAAAAGCACAAAATAAAAACGAATAAAGACATTATAGTGGGCCAAGGTCTACATCATTATGTTTAATGCAGTAAAACGGCTTTTCAAAATAAGGCGTTCTACGGGAAATATGTGTGTGACAAAGTGGTCTGGCCTATCAAAACAACTTACGAATTGCGACCTCTAGGTTGAACAAAATAAAATAGAATGAACAGACGGGCAGACGGACAGACAAGCGTAAATCGATTCCGAAAGTTATTCGTTAACTTAAATTTGCACCTTGGAAAATTGTTAACATATGGGAGGGAGGGATAAGAGCGGCTCTTACCAACCTAATACTTTGTCCCTTAAGCAATTTTTTTTTTATTGATTTTCTTACTAATTCCATTGATGAAGCCACGATCAATACCCTGCGTTTCGGAGAGAGAGAGAAAAAGAAAAGTGAGAGCTAATTACATAAATATTTTGTAAATGTGTATGAAGCAAAAAACAAAAAAAAAAAAATACAAACAAACATTTATTTTATTTATTTATTTATTTATTAAGTAACAGTAAAGCCATAGCCCTATTTCACGTGCAAAAAGAAACTACAGCATAAGTGAGTATATGAGTCTATTAGATGGCTGCTAATGCAATCATCTCGCTCCATAAACTGCATAATAATTAATCCTTACCAGCAACAAAATATATGACATGAGTAGAGCAATGTGGTCAACTTCTAAACTTGGGCAAGGAATCATCAAAAGATTTCAGATTCGGCGGAAATGCATTCTAATATCGAGCAACGCGGACGGTGAGAGATCGTTCAGCTGATGAGTTAGAAATACGTGGTATTAATATGAAAGGGTTTCTATTCGATCTTGAAAACTGTAATATTTCTATGAAAAAGGCTGGGGGATCGAGATCGACTGATTTTGTAGAGGCAGTTAAGCGATCAAAACTTTATATAATCGGTAAAGGAGAATTTCAAGAAAGCATAAACGAAGGAAGGGATATGGTCTCTGAGTTGAACATTATAAACAGTGCGGGCAAAAAACTTAAGAATATGTTGAAGCGACTTCAATACAATGACTTTTTGTTGCAGTATGAAGTTTACGCAGCATAAGGCAAGTTTTAACAGAGTTATTCTCAATGTGGAAGCCAAAGTTGAGTGTTTTGATGAAGGGTTATCTCAAGACACAGCATTGAGTCCCCAAGATCAATAATTGGATCAGGTTAAGTGACCCAGCTCAGGGAGAGTTGAAAAGTAAGGCTTTATTCTTATTAGAAGTAATGCGAGACATATTATCGAACATCTACGAGTTAACGCCTGCTAAAGATTCGTTTAATTCGTTGTTTTCGAGCGAATGCAAATTATTTTCATTATTTTTACAAAGCAGAAACATGATCTGCACATCTGCACAGGCAGACAAGGTTATCAATCATATCCCCAAGATCATTCACGAAAATATTAAATAATAGGCGGTCCAAAATGGAAACTCGGAACGGTCTGCCAGATATGGAGTTTTTGTGAGAAGAGAGAAACAACACATAAGCTAACAAGCACATCTTAAAAACGACACATTGATGCTTAATGGTTTATATCTCGTTTTGATTCGTTTATTGAAATCTATTTTGAGACCTTTAATAGCTTCTAGTAATTCTTGTTGCACCTTTAGGTGCTCTCTACCACATTCAAGCATTACATACATTTCTTCGTTTGACAAACTTATAACAACCCTGTTTTATAACAAAATTGATATATTAGCGTCTTTTATTGTGGCTTTTCGAAAGATCCCAAACTAGACACCAAGTCTTAAAAATGTGTAACAGGACAACAAAGTTAAAAGCTCGCTCTTACCACAATTGATAACCGGGCACTGTGTCAGAATAGCGTTATTAACATCAATCACTTGCAACGATTTTTCAATGAACCTATGAATCGTAAGCGAACAACACGTAACAGATATGATTCAAGAATTGCCTCCGAAAATCATAGTAATAGTACTTGTGTCACCTTGCATATATATCGAGCTCGGCACAATCACATCATTAATTATAAAACCGTCGTTCATTTTCTCCTTCCAAAAGTGGAAATGGGAATAAGACCTTTTGCTTTTTCAATATATTCCCTGGACATTGCTATTATTTGGGTAATACAATATATATATAGCTGTACCGCTTGTAGAAATCCTTAAAACTTATTATGGAAACAATGAACCTATGGTTTGCAAATGTGTCGTGCATGTGAGATGAAGCTTATATTTGGTTAAATGACTTGGTAAATGGGGATTATTGCCCCCCTTTGCGGTAAAGATAACAAATCCGATGCTCCTAAAGGACTTTACATGTACATGTACAAAAATATTATAACTTTTGGGTGTGGTTTGTGGACTGAAAGCGTCGTTTCTGAATATGAAAATGATATTGGAGTTATCGTCAATGCAAAACGCTAAAGGGAAATATGATAATTGATTTTTCGCGATAAAAAGTAGACGACTTCGACGTGGATGATATGTGGCTTCAAAAAAAAAAAAAAAAAGGATTGAATATGGTATAGATTTCGTGACAAATTCACTTTATTGGGAGAAACCTACAAAAATGCCTGTGTGGGTTGGTCACGAAGATCATGCGATATAATTGTGTTGGACTTTTTACATTGGGGTTATGATTTCGAGCATTGGCTCACTCAAACCAACCGAGAACTCTCAATGACCTTATCCAACAAGATTATTAGTGATGTTGACGGTACAAAAGCAGACTCATGCAAATGGCAAGAATCAATATCGTAAATGAAATAAAACTCGTGTTGATATCCTTTACGGGTTAGTTTTTATTACAAATTAAAAAAAAAGAACCATCCATTTGTTGAACCTATGCCTTGCCTCTCCTGTATAGGAAGAATTTCTTGATTACGTTTCTAACCTTATCACATAAGCGATACATAACAAACCGACAAAAATTGATGAGTTTTTAGAAAAACGAATCCGAAATCTTCATTTTAATTACCAAAAACAAAAACTTGCACTTGAATTCTGTCCTTCCGGAACCTCTAAATTTGAAACAAAAAGGACACAGAAGAAAAACGTTAATCGACTTTTAATCGGTTTAAAGCATTCAATTTTCCAATAAAATTTGCAAATATCTTTGAAACAAAATTTTAATAGGATTCGTTCGCAACCCGTTCTCTGCCTTGTTCCATTAATATATAAAATGTTTTAAAAAAAAATGCCTGAATGACTGAGAAGGCAGAGAATATCGACTAATGACTGAATGGTCGCGGGTTCAAATCTCAAGTGCGGTAAAGTTTTCAATTAAACGCAATGCTAGTGCTTTAAGACTATATATATAGACTATATATATATATATATATATAGCTATATATATATATAGTCTATATATATATATATAGTTGTAGACTATATATATATATATATATATATATATATATATATATATATATATAGTCTTATATTTTATTTCTCTGGCTAAAAAAATTAATAATAATGATAAAAATGTAATTTAAATATAAGCAGCCAAGACTAACAACAACTCTGCCTAATTTGTCACACGAACATTAAAACTATCATTAAATGAAAAAAATTGTTTCGCTATGAACCATTTAAGATATATACCTAATTTGGAATAGAGTTAGCTTACAGTAGGTGATGTATTTAAAAAGAAAATTTTCCTTTTTGGAAAATCGTCGAAAGATTCCTTAGGAGGAGGACCCTTTCGCTATGAACCATTTAAGATATATACCTAATTTGGAATAGTGTTAGCTTACATTAGGTGATGTATTTAAAAAGAAAATTTTCCTTTTTGGAAAATCGTCGAAAGATTCCTTAGGAGGAGGACCCTTTCGCATTGAATTCTCATCATTTTTTCCATTCAGGATTCTGATCTAAAAGGTCTAAAACAGGGAAAAACCCTATAGAGGATTACGGCCCATTATTAAATATCGTATACTACCGTACATATACCGACTATCCATATACTGACTGTTCAAAATAAGTCTTTGTATGGTTTCGATTCGAATGATTTCCTGTAAGGTTCGTCCTCGGGCCGAAGCAAGACAGCGTCTCAAAGATTGCGAAGTGTCGGTGTAATGCAAGAAAACAAGACAGACGGACAGACAAGCTTAGATTGATTCAGAAAGTGAATCTGTTGTCCATATCCAAGTCCTTCCAAATTGCTGCGTATATCCATCCGCACAAGCTGGTGTAATAAAATTTTTTAATTATTTTGCAAACATTTCTTTATTATATTTGTACAAGTTACACACGATTTTAGAAGGATTCATATGATTATATAATGTAATCGCAACTATTAATGAACTTATTAATCAATTATTAACATTTTAACGAGGGATTTTGTGCATTAACAAGATCACATCAATTGTAAGCAAATGTAGAACAACAAATACATTAGCAACGCATGCTTTTTTCGTATCTGATATTAACGTTTCAAGCATCATTGATAGAGCGTGAAAATGTTTTGGTCACCCACCCATGGTTTTGTGTAGGCGCTACACGAAAACTCTTACAAAAAACAAGCAGAGAAAAAAAAGAAAAAAAAAAAAAAAACGAAAAAAAAAGAAAAACACGAATAATTAATGTGCAAGTTTTGTGTGGCGGTATATACGCGCGCCATACATGAATAACTTACTTATGTGTGCAAATCATATGAGTTATGTGTGCATGATTTCTTTTTTTAGGTGATTTGTTGTTTGCAAAAGGTAAGCAAGTGTAAAAAATTGTTTAAATATTCTCATGTTAACGTAAATTAAATTCATTTAACCAAACGATTAGTTAAACAAGTAATCTTATGATTGCTGTAACAAGTAACGGTACGAATATGCATAGGTGTGCGTATCTAAGTGTTAGTAAATATATATATATATGCATATTGTTGTCTGTTTATGCCTGTGTCTGCAGAGATATTAACAAGTGAGAGTGCTCTTTACAATTTGGCCAAATAATCAGTTAGGAGAGAGAAAAATTATATGTTTATTTACCCTTCACTAGTAATTAAATTCATCAGTTTATTGCTAACTGAAATTTATCTTTTAAGAAAGTATAGCCCCCGGGAAATGTTAGAGTTTTAGTATAACAACTGGCCGTCCATATGTGGGAAGAGAGAGAGAGAGAGAGAGAGAGTGAGAGAGAGTGTAGAATTTGCTTAACTTTATTCATCACACCAACGAAGGTTTACAGTTCATTGTCAATTAGTTTCACATATCAATTATATATGTATATGCATATCACGTATGTACACGTTCATATGAAAGCAAATAAAACGTTGGAGGATCGATAATTATTTGATTTAATGTGACTATCAAGTAAAATATCTAAAGGGTTGCTTTAATTAGCTTTTCATGTCAGTCTATTATTTGCATATGAATTCGATGAATAACCCGACCTTGCAAACGCTAAGAACGTATGAAATGTACATGTGTACACTTTCGAGTCTTCCTTCAAGTTTTGCCCTATTTTTGAATATATATACATATATCATTAATAAGCGATCATTGCAAAATTTTACTTCTTAATTTCTTTTTCCAATAGATGAATTTGTTCGCCCGTTGGATCTGTTCTTCAATTGTATCTTTGAGCTTAAATTAGGAGCATATAGGACGAGTTTCACTTTTTTGTTGCCATATTACAAACGTGAACTGTAGGGTAACTAGCAAACGCACAGTTTACTCAATATTCTAATGATGATTGAAGACATATCAAGTCATTGAATAAGTCTCCAGTTTGGTACACATATTGCAATCCGCAAAGGATGCGTGTCAAAATTGCATAACATTTCGATCCTCAATTTTTACCAGTCACAGATGTTTTGGGGAGCATTCGCCAGTTGCTGTCCACTCGACTGACTACCGATTTGACTTTGGAGTCCATATCTACTATAGTTTTTGTTCTGCTAGTAGGAATGAGCTCGTGGAAGGATTGAAATCTTCTGGCCGCTGTGAAGTCGACAATTATTCATAAAAATATTTCCATAATTTTACATGATTTTACTTTTTTTTATACCCTACATCACTTGTGTAAAAAAAGTTTGTGCGAATGTATGCAATACCTAGAAGGACTTGAGATAGATCCATTATTTATTATACCGATCAATTCAGAGTCACTTTCTGGATTGATCTACACTTGTCTTTCCGTCCATCTTGGTTTCTTATATTCAATCTATAGGTCGCAATTATCAAGATATGTTGACAATGTTTGGCATACTGACATGCTTTAGCCTGAGGCTCGAATCGGACCGCTTTGTCGATTATATTTATGAATACCAATAATTATATGAATAATTGTATTAAACAATGTGAAATAGGATATTTTGCGATGGACCGTAATCTGTATTATATTTCAGATTTACGCTGCTAATCTAATAAAATTATTTCGTTTTTTCTAAGGACGCAAAAATGTTTGAGCCTAATTTCTATAATCTATTATTAGAATTAATTTAGTCGGGTTAAGCTCTTAGGCTATCGACTTTATTCGAAATTCTACCGCACTTGAGATTTGAATCCACGACTATTGAGTTGTTAGTCGAGATTCTTTGCCTACTCGGCCACTCAGGCAAAAATTGTAAGAAATGTACACACAGTTCAATGGATGAGCCGAGGAACTCAAAGCCATATTGCCATTCTAACGAATGTGTATACCTTGTGTTTGACGAGTATATACGTTATAGGTAAACCAGGAGATATTTTCTTCAATCTAATTTTCGCTGCTCATCCTTGAGATTGTCTTAAAATAATAATTAAAAAAAAAAAAATTTCTGAACTTTTTCTTCAGTGAACATTGTTTTTATCATTAGCATTAAAGGATTTTTACAAGCCGCAGTACTTGGATAGTATTTCATTGAAGTCTAGATAAAGTTTTTCTGATTTTGATGTAAAGAAGAAAGTACACTAACTTTATTGTTCCATTTGCATCGATCGGAAGATGGCTTAGTTGGCTTAATTGTGTCCCTTTGTCTTGGTGCAACTAATCGTAGTGTAGGAAATTGATTTTTTCAACATGTCCAACTAAATATTTAAAGTAGTGTAGAAAATGAATTCAATGAACCTTAAACAGCGTATGTATGTATATGTTAACTTATATTGAGTTTTAATATTTGTGAGCATATGAGTGTTGAACGAGGGTACTTTGTATCAAAAAAACGACATAGCATTTAAGTCCGAGTGATAAAGTAAGAAGGGGGGGCGATGTGCATATATAAAAACTCTACATGTAGATATAGTGGGTATCAAAGATTCGTTTTAAGGCGAAGAAAGTGTTTTTCCTTTACAAGTTTGTTTGTTGATTATTTTTCTTTTCTCTCCTCATTTGCGGTCTCGTGCATTTAATTTTCGGTTGTTGGTTGTTTTTTATTTTACATTTGAAAATGTTTTTTTTTTTTTTCGGTTTTATATTGTAATGTGTATTGTTCTTGTTGTTGTCGTTGTCGTTGTCGTTGTCGTTGTCGTTGTCGTTGTCGTTGGCGGCATGCGTAACTCGCTATCAACATTTAAATAAATAGTTCCACAGTACATGTTAACGAAAAAAATAAAAAATAAATAAAACAAAATAAAACCAAAAAAAAAAAATAAAAAAATAAAAAAATAATAATAATAAAGAAACCAAACATAATCTCGGCCGCTAATTTCTCACGCTCTTCCACGCTACTTAGGCATATGTATGTATAAGTGTATATTATATATATGTATATACTAAAATAGTAACGAAAAATATATACTAAGTTATATAAGCCAGCACTAACACAAGTTCCAATTACATCAAACTCAACCATAAGAAAAAAAAAAAAAAAAAAAAAAAAAAAGTGAAAAAATATTCACAATAAATTCATTTATACCTATTTGTGTAAATATTATATAAATATATATAACACAACATAGAAAAGAAAATATACAAAATATTAACATAGAAACAACAACAAGAACAACAACATATTGGCAGCGACCATAATATTTGTACACACTTGTGTTGCAATAGAAAAAGCGATAATCAACTTCATTCGGAAAATAATATGACTTGACACAGCATATAACTATAGAGGTTTGAAAAAACAACAATAACAACAATAACAACAACAACAACAAGTCTTCGAAAGAATTATAATAAATTTAAATTAACTTTTATTTTACTTATGAACAGTTAATCATTTCAACTATTTCTTAACATAGTTTTGCAACAATGTGTTCTATAAGCAGCAAATTTTTCATTAAAAGGCCTAAAGGAATTTCTAAAAAAACAAAAAAATTACTCTTAAACATTTATGAAAAGTTTAATGAGATAGGTTAACGTTAAGATAATTGGATGTAGACAAAATTAACAATAAGTTTATGAAAAAGAAGGCTACATGGATACGCCTTTTACATGAATTCTATGCAATCTTTTAGCGCATATTATAGCGCATATGATAGTCAAAGGTAATCAATAAAAATATTAAATCCGACGGCCAGACATACATTAAATATTCGATGTTGTTTCAATGATTTAGGTCAGATCAGACTCCCAGTTGCGTCACATTACAAATGAAAATGTAAAGAAAACGCAATGAGAAGTGAGTAAATTGTCAGCGCTTACCGACTTAATTAAGTGCAATGATACAGACTTCAAGTTGGAGTTGAAAAAAAACGAATGCATAATTAAATGGAAAAAATGTTGTTGTAGGGAGGGATTTGTTTCAATTTCCTTCATATTTCTATGGTCCCAAATGGGTAATGGCACAACTTGCGAGCCCTGAGAGCATTTGGAAATCGCTCAGTGTTTTTTTCTTTTCTTGTGCTAGGGGAAGACATCAATACGAGACTACCATGTCACTTATATGTTAATGTTGTTTCATTTGTATCGCGTGGGTTAAAGTTTTCTTGGGTTGATTTCGCCCCATTTTCGATTATTTTTTAGCCGGTAACTAATTTGCTTCTTCATCTCTTTCATCTATAAAATTGCAATTATTCGTTTCATCAAAGGGATGAGTTTAATCTTAAACTTAGGCAATGAATCAATCAGCCTTGTCACCGATGCGAGTGCATTAAATATGCTAAAATATGTTTTCTTCATCTAATGGAAGAACTGAGAGGACAGGATTGAGACTAGTTATTGGGCTTTAAAAATTACTTGGTTCACGGCTGGGGAAGAAACGTACCAAAGATTGGTATACAAAATGGAAGCGGAGAGGTGCAAGCGGAAAAGGTTGAATTACCTGCCCAGACACGCAAGGATCTTCACTTAATATTTTTCTGGATGAGAAGTAAGAAGAGGATTTAGGGGGTGAATTTTGTTAGTTCTGCGTTGTGCCCGTCGCGGCATTATATGGACTGAATGGCGTAGCCGGTTTCAAATTGACAGCAATTACGCTTGCGTTGTCGGGATAACGATGACGATGATGATACTGACATGTATCAATTAGAAGAAGACAGAGAGAGAGGAAAAGACTGATATGACAGAAAGACGGTACCGAATTTTTCTTTCTTGTTAACCTCTTAGTTTCCCTTCTTGTTAAGTCTTTCTGCTTACTTTCGTTTTTTTCTCAGTTCATTTAGTGGCAATCAAAACATTTACAAATAAGTAAAAGTATTACTTTCTCTCCTTTGGTCAAGAATTTGAAGCATACCTATAAGTGAACTTCTACACTCCCTCAAGGATAGATGAATTAAAATGCTTTAGAAATGAAAAATTCCCTTAACAATAACTAATACTGCAACTGCGTATGCATGCGAGCAAGGCCAATAAGACACATTAAATTTGATGCACACAGCAGACACTTGTGTTCGCTTGCACAGACATCGATATACGCGTAAATGTAATGTTAACGTACAACACTTATGTAATATTATGTGAAAGGGTATTTCAATTATCAAATGCGGTGGGAAAAAGCGGGTGGTTTTATTATCACTCTAACATGAATTTCATTAAGGGGGGAAAACAACAACAACCATGCTGGCAATAACACTTTATGTAGTATACAAAATATCACAACTCAACCACAAACTCAAATTAAAAAAAAAAAAAAAAAAAAAAAAAATGTATATATTCATGCTGTCTAAGAATCCATTGGAGTAAAACAAAGTGTTTTGCATGCGTATATATGTATAGTAAGTTCATAGTTAGATTCGTGGGAAACAACAATAACACCCTCTTCTAAACCAAATGCATACATATAAAGGCAAAACAAATACATTAAAGCGCAATTTATAGATATTCATAAGCTTAATATACAGTAATACATAAGTGCATATGTATGCCTGCGTATGCTTGTTGGATTTGCTTGTGTGCGTATGTGAAAAGACATGTCAATACATTAAAATAGAGGAGTATTCGCTTACAAAATTGTATGCATATGTGTGCGTTTAAGCGTTACTTCTCATTGTATATCTTCAACTTATGCATTTTAGAAAAGGGATGCTGTTCATACTTTGCTAGACGGGATCAATGATCATCATTAGCAAGCAGTTCAAACGATAATAATACATGATTTCCGGTTTAATAATTGACACTCTTTTTCTCTATCTTTCTTTCACTCTCTCTCTCTCTCTCTCTCTCTCTCTATCTCTTTTTTTTCCCCTCTCCCTTTCTCTTTCTTGTTATAATGCAACTGATGTGTTGTTGCCGATGTTTTGATATTGATGCTCTCAGTGTTCATTGGGTTATTTGTTTATTGCTACTTAAAAACTTAACTATAACGATAGGCGTAAATATATGCATTTACAATAAATATACATATATATATATATATATATATATATATGTATACATGTTTGTGCAAATGTATGATGTATGTAACATGTATTAACATGTGCTCATGCAAATATATATATATATGCAATTTCATAAATCTATATATATATATATATATATATATATATATATATAATGTAATCGCATACAGTTACGAATCATTTAATAAACTACCGTATTTTACAATTTTATGTTACTGATATCCAGCCATTTATAGTATTGATGAGAAAGACATTAAGTGCTTTTTATACCTATGACATCCACATGAAAAACACGCTTAAGTACGTTTTACTACAAATACGAGTTTTCACATAGGCGTACATACATGCGTGTGATACTGATAGTTAATACTGGTTCGAGCTTTCGAGATAAGCAAATGGCTTTATAGATAGAGAAATCCGTTACTTTAAATGACTAATTGTCGAATGGTAATTAATAGCGACATCCTTAATGAACTCTGCATTCTTTTTTTTTTTTTTTTTTCATTTTTATTTATTTTTTATTTATTTCTTTTTTTTTTCTACTTATGAATGAATGATTGATACAAAGCGTTTATGAAAGAAGCTCCTTTTATATGTAAAAACAATTTTACATTTATTTACATTTAATTCATAGTTAGATAAGATTTTTGATTGATTGTAGGTTAAAATAACTTCCTAATAAGACTATCTGTATGCGCAACCCCTTTGAACCCTAAAAGTGCAATGGAAAAATAAAATTTGATTTTATAATGATTTTGTGTTACTTCCCAGCTTCTGTGTCGCCGCAGAAAGTAGTACGAAAGATTTTCAAAAAACTCATGCGACATATATTTTGGACGATTAAATAACTCGAGCAATAAATTGCAAACTACATCAAATATGAGATCGTTCCGTTATGATAAGCATGAAAATTAATGCGTCTCCTCGAGCATGTGCAGTTTTTCACATCCAACACTGTTTGAGAATGAACCATCTCTCGTTGCGTTGCGTCCACATTGTATGCTTTACACATTCGCACAAATTATATATGCAAGTTTAAATAAATTATCTGTACGCGTAGTAATTTTCTGATATCTAACCAGGTGTCCTTCCATTTCAAATCCATAAAAACTAAAGCGAACCGCTTAAACTTCACAGAAATTCCCTGTTGAATTTCCGCAAAATGGATTTATGCAAAATCAAGTAAAAATATTATAGTGGGACACGGTCCACCGTTAAGTACTCTACATCATTCTACAGTTCATATTCATATATCGACTTTTGAAAATAAGATCTTATAGGGGAAATGGTCGAAAGGGTGGTCCAAACGAAACACCTTCAATAGCTTTCGTCCTCGGGCCAAAGCTCGTCAGTGTAGCAAATCTCATTAAAATATCTCAAAAATTGCGGCCTATAGGTTGAACATAGGAAAACAAGACAGACCGACAAACGGATAAGCAAAAATCACGTTCTGAATCGATCGGTATACGAAAACGTGGGTAAATAAGCATCAAATCTCAAAAGGGTAAAAGAAAAAGGAAATTTAGTCGCTTGTAACTTTTTGTGGGCATGACCGATTTTTTCCATTTTTGTATATAAAAGGTAGAGTACCTTATAAAGTAAATGTGGAAAATTTTGTGCTTTCTAACTTTAATAATATTCGAGTAACGAGCAAAAGCCCACAAATTTTTGTTAAGAAAAACGTAGTTCGTAGTGCGTTCAATTTATGCCCCACTACGTGCTTCTGCTCTGATCAATTGCGGCCATTTTCTAAAACCAATCTGCGTGCAAAAACTTCGATTGTTTCTACCAAATTTCAATCCGATATCTTCATTTTTGCGAATAGGAGAGTGTCAAAAACAAACACCACACAGATGCACAGACGGACAGACATGGATAAATCAATTCAGAATTTCGCTCTGACCAAGAGTATATATATACTTTATAGGGTCTCTGAAATTTCCTTTTAGGCGTTACATATATTATGAAAAAAAAAAAAACAACAAAAACCATGTGCGCACCTCCATCTTACAGTGGTGGGTATAAAAATATCTTAAAAAACCGTATACAACCCTGATGAGAGAAATTTTGATTGCCGATTGGCTATTAAGATTAAAGTCGAGCGTTAGAGTATTTCTTGCTTAAGTTTAAAAATGAATCAAAATCATTTTCAAAAATGTTGCTGACGCATCCCTCGATCAAGAGTGTTCATTACAACTTTCAAGCTTTCTAGAGATTAAAAATATCATGAAATAATAATAGGACAGATGTAGTCCATGCGTCTTTCATATTCATACTAAGCAAGAACGACTAGTATATCGTAAAAATAACTGACGATAATTTGCTTGACATATTGAGATGATTTTAAACGATTTTAGAAAATACAATTAGCGGCATGCAAATGTGGAGAACAAGCCTTTGAAAATTTTTAAAATCCATTTTGCTATTTCGGAAGTTTCATTAAAATTTTCTAGTCCTGATTATCGGGTTTTCAAATTGATTTGAGATTTGATGAAGAGAGAGAGAGAGAAAGAGAGAGAGGGAGAGAGCAGTTGAATAAAACTTTCAACTGAAACAGATTGCGTAACCTACTCATGAGGCATCAATCTTACCAGAATTTAAAGGTTAAAACAGCACCCCTTCTATAAGGACCAAAAAGAATGTAATAAACTAAGTAAATATTTGCAATGCATCTGAATGGTCTTGATCAGCGCAAAAGAAAGAATCTATCTAGGTGTCTGTCCATCCGCAATTGATGTGTCTTTTGAAAAACACGTTTGATCTCAAACTTTCTCTCGTCACTTCCACATACGGTTCAAGATGAAAATATAATGGTAGAAAAATCATTTTCTAGACCCGCCTACAATTAGCAATAAAATTATATGCAAGAGTAATTTAATATGGTGTGCAGTGTGTGTACTAATATGTTATAGGTAGGATACGATATGTATTTCGGTGTTTCATGTGGATACACAGCCACGAAGATTTAATCTCACCATGTCTGATTATGGACCCGGAATGTGAAAACGTACATATAAGATACGATAGAATGACTGAATAAATATTCGCTCTATTTTGAACAATCGTTGGCAATCGTCCGTCCGTCCACTATGCGAACAATTTTTTATTTGTTAGATATCTAAAACGGGGGAAGGGGGGTTGTGGAAGCCATACTTTCGAAAAATCCAAATATATTTGAGGTCAAATTAGGTGAAGGCGTCTTCTCCCAAAAAAAAAAATTCGACAAGCTATACATATATTTAATTAGCTGAATAGATGGGGTATATAGGGTAACAGAGAGGGTAACAAACCAAATGATAAACTTAATTATTTTAACTTCTTCTTCAATTCGATTAATACATTGTGACAGGGATGTGTGTATGTGTGATTGCAATTATTATCTACCGGATTCAAGAGTTTCACTTTTTTAACATTTATCGAAATTTTATGATTAAATATTTTTTTATTTAAAGTGTTTTTTTTTTTTCCAAACTTGCTTCCACATAAATTGCATGAGATATGTAAAGCAACTGAAACTATTTACCTACACATCATGAAAATCGTGTTGTTTATGAAAGTTTATATAAAGTAAAAAGCACTGAGGTAAGCAAAGTAAAGCATGAAAAGAAATTTAATTTCCAAGCTAAGGCAAGAGAGATGGTAGCAGGCTATTAAATTGAAGAGCTAGCCAATCAGCCCACCAAGTCAGTAAGTAAGAGCAGCCAGTAAGTTAGTTCGTTTGTTGTTGTTGTTGTTGTTGTTGTTGTTGTTGTTGTTGTTGTATGCACACACGGTCATAAATTAAAAGGTAAATAAGGCGCAAAAATTTCACCAATTCATTTGAAGCTGCCTGATGATGCTTTATAAGGTGTGATTTGGGTTGTATGTATACATATATGTATGTGTGTGTGTGTGCGCGCGCGTATATGTACCATATGCCATACATACAAGCATCAATAACATGCGAATAAAATACACCTAAGAGCGGTTGATATCTTATCTTACATTTGTTCTTTACTTTTCCTTCGACTTTTTTTTTCGTCTTTCTTTTTTTCTTTTTTTTTTCTTTTTTAAGACTTAATGTGAAATTAATAACGACTTGTAGGAAACATTTTCATAATCAAGCTTAGAAAAAAAAAAAAAGAAAAAAAAAAAAAAAATTTCCCCCACATTTATTGCTTATGGGGTTTTTTATTTATTGTACACGTAAACGTATATTCAAAATTTTCATATGATTTTTTTTATAAAATTGTTGCACTTTGAGTTTTTTCAGCGTTTGTTTTGAATTTCGGGTATAATAGTTCGGAAACAAAAAAAAAAGAAAGAAAATAGTACTGCATGCTGCTCAATAACGATCATGATGACAAAGATGATAATGATGATAATGACGATAATAATGATTAACGAAACTATTATAAATGTTTCCCATATGTACCATAATTTTTAATATCTTTACAAGCAAGCACACACATGCTTTGTCATATAATTCAATTGAAATTCTTACCTAATAAATCTTGATTATTGCTGGTTTTTTTCTTCTTCTTCTTCTTCTTCTTCTTTTTCTTATTTTTCTTCTTGTTTTTGTTGCTATTTTTTGTTTTCTGTTTGCTCATTTATGCAGTTACACACACCTTGCTGTGATGTGTCGTCAACTTTTTGTTTTTTCTTTAATTTTTTTTTTTTTTTTTTTGCTTATAATAATAATAATAAAAATAATAGTAATAATTTCTTGTATAGTCTGAGATGAGGTTAGCATTCAGTCGAGCGGTAGATATGGAGTCATTGCTGACTGATGTCGGTTTTGGGTGCACGCTAAACAATTCTCTCATTCATTAATTCATGATGACAATAAACCTGTGTACATTTTAATGGTGAAATATACATACATAAGGAGACACAATATTGTTGTTGTTGTTGTTGTTGCTGTTGTTATTATGGTTATATGCTTTTCATTTCCCTTTTTTTTTTTTTTTTTTTTTGTAAATGACAACACACCACTAAAATGCTAATAACTGTTAATTATAATATGAAATGCAATCTCTCTCTCACAAGCACATGCAAGGCGGCATTTTTTTTTATTATTAATTGTTTTGCATTAATTAATTGATAAATATCATATATGTATATGGTATTATGTGCACGACTAACTCAAATGTATTTGCTAATGTTCGCTTATATGAATGCAAATATTGCATATTGTGTTTTATATCGCAAATGAAAAAAATGAAAAAAAAAGAAGCATGGGATACGTACCCTTTCGTTTGAAGTACGAATGAATAAATGAAAAATTAAAAACGGTGCTTAATCAGTTATTATCCACACTAGTTGCTGAGTAATAAAGAAAATTGACTAAACAAACAAACAAACAAAAAGAAAATGAATAGGAATTATTACTTAACGTTACCAATAAAATTATTTTTATAATTGGTAACTTCAAATGCATTATTAAGACACGCTCACATATACAAAACTACTTATATTTGTATAGATGTGAAGGTTGCTTCATAGGTGGAAAAATGGTGAACGCGCTGCATTTCATCAAACTAATGAACGCAACCGTTTATCATTAGGAACGTATTGGTTTTCCAAATATCATGTCGTCGCCTGAGACTATTTCCTTGAATTTTACTGCAAAGCGTATAAAGCTCTGCTTCTCTTAAAAGTTTATTTGTAATAAAGAAAGTAAACAGCCCTGAGTCTACGAGAGTGCTTCAATATACTCATATGTGAAACCATTTATCTGTTTATCTTTTGCGCTCCATTTCTTCTTTCCTTTTTACAGGAAAGTGCTGCCATTGTTCCAAGGCAAGTTGGCGACCTAGCAGTTTCGGTCGTTAGGAACCCTTAGTTTACATCAATTTGCAGTCAACAACCGATTTGAGAAAGCGATTGCACTCCTATGCAGACGCACTCCTATGGAGATGAACCATCCATCCATGTAGGTCCAGATATTCTCTGTTTGGTGGGACGGAAAGCGAGAGTTTTTAACGCTTAATGAAACGATTTTAAATATTAAACGCTACAAGCCACAAATGACCACAAATGAATTTTTCGCAACACAAAGTCATTCTTATACCTGTCCTTCGTCCATCCATTTATACGAAAAAATCGATTCGTGACTCTTTCCACTACTCGTTTGCACCGATGAGTCATGCGTTTTCTGAGTATTGCGTTGCTTCCTACAAAACATGTCAGATGAGCGGTTCGCAGTAAAAAAAAAAGTTTTGACTTACCACGTGTACACAAATTGCTCAATAGATAAAAAAAAAATGTACAACCAGTGATGGAGCTTATGTTGAATAAATCACTTTTCCGGTACGCTTTTAAATTTAATTGAATGGAGACTTCCATTCAATAATTACTTAACTTTAATGCTTCTATCGAACCCTACATTAATAAAGCTAAAGCTAAAGCTTCATTGACCTCATGACCTAATGAACGAATGGATGATCCATTACAAAGACAATGCTTACATTGTGGATCGGTTGATAGATTCATACCTGAATATACTTATGTTTTCCGATCTTTCCTCGCATTCATTTTAAAAGAATTTTTTCTTGCTCTCCCTGAGCTTTGCTTGTATGCTTATCTTCCTATTCTTGCCAAGCGAATTATATTAGAGATGATGCTTACAAGTCAAACTAATGGCAAGAACGGCAGATACTTAATAGTTTCCTAACAAAATTTGTTTCTTGGTTATACTATTTTGTTCTGACAATTTATAGACTGTTCAAGACTCTCTTCATTTTCTAGCTCTAAAGCCAAGTGCCTTCAGTCAAAGAAACTCGTAGGGAATCGTAAAATTTCTTATTGGTTTTGTTGTTCAATGCGTTCGCTTGCGTTGCGTACTTGTTAAGTTTACCGCTCGGGAGTAATTAAAGTTATTGTTTTAGTTTTTTGGCCCTACCTAATACGTGTATATATGTGTGAAAAGTTTGTCTTATGTGTTTATTTATTTATTTATTTATTTATTTATTATTATTATTATTTATTTTTTTTTTTTTCCGTATAAATAAATTATTATTATTTTTTTCTTCTTTTAGGTAAATCATGTCTAACGAAGACCTGTGAACACGGTGGAACGTGTATAACGCAAGCAAATGGTGTTTCATATTGCAAGTAAGTTATCGTTACCATCATACATTAAAATAACTATGCCGCATATTAAACATTTGATATATTGTTTGTACGGAGAGTACATAAAAATTAATTAAATACATTTTTTTTTTTTGTGTGTTTTTTTTTATATATATATTTTCAATATGTAACCAGGTCAGTTTTAAAGAAAAAAAAAAAAAAAGCAAAGGAAACCGGTTATTGTCCAACATTTACAACACGACAGTTCCTTTTTTGCTTCTTTCTAAAGTTACATACTTTATATTAAATCAGTTCGATTATAAATAAGTATTAGAAAAAAATGGTGAAAAAAAAGATTCGAGCAGCTTTCTTATGTGTTGAGATCTGAATCCTCTAATTAGAAAGGTCGTAACTCATCGGACGAATTAAGTAATAATTCGTTGTACTAAACGAGCGTCTTCTTCTACCAAAGTGGCCTGTTTTCAAAAGCGATGTTCGCGGAAGATGGACAGCGGGACATGCTTAAATCGATTGAAAATTTGATGTTAATACAGCCACTTATCCGTCCGTCTTTTCGTCTTGTTTTCTTGTATTCATCCTGTACCACCTGCAATTATTAACATATTTTGATGAAATCTGGTAGACTGACAAGGTTTGGTCCAAATACGAACGCTATTAAAACACGTTCGGATTGAAGCACTTTTTCGACCACTTACCATATAACGCTTTATTATATTTTCAAGCCTGTTTAATATGAATAACTGTGGGTAAGTGTAGAGTATACAACGTTGGGCCATCGCCAACTACTAAAGCATTTTTACTAGTTAAAGTTCAAAATGTATTGGAATGGACAGATTAGTCTTTAATCATAGAGCAATCCTTTTAAAAATTATGCACATCGAAAAAACCTACACACACACACACACACACACACCCACACGAGAGAATATTACATACTTTTCGACATACAATTATTTTCTATCGTAATTTGACTGAGTAAAGACGTTTATAAGCTCTTCTCTTCAAGTTCACTGCCCATTCTCAAACTAGTCCCATGCCCAATAATTCCAGTCATTCAATATTCCGGTCTCTTCTAATCTAAATTTTTAGAA
This sequence comes from Glossina morsitans morsitans, assembly GCA_001077435.1. Classification (NCBI taxonomy): domain Eukaryota; kingdom Metazoa; phylum Arthropoda; class Insecta; order Diptera; family Glossinidae; genus Glossina; species Glossina morsitans. Next base: position 1,614 of record CCAG010023959.1, on the reverse strand, counting down.
CAACATGTATAACTACGTATGTACATGTATATATATACGGATACATATATAAGTAGAAAAAGAAACAAACAAATAATAAAAAAAAAAAATCCCATAAATTTTTTATTTTATTGTTGCTATTAATGCAGTTTGAATTATGACATTTTTTACGGCTGCCAACACAGTTTCTTTTCTTAAAAAAGAAAAAAAAAAAACCCAAACAAAACTTTTAATTTTTGTGAACTGAATTCGAAATTTTTTGTAAACGTTTGTTCGTGTCGGCTGGGTGACGTGATAAGCTACGTGCATATATTAAAATAATTGCAAATATCTCCTTCCATCAACGAGTAAAGCTTGACAAGATTAAAAAGAAATCAGAACTAAACAATTAAAAAAACAACAAAATCTCTTACGAAACAATAAATCCTATGTAAAAGAAGAAGAAGAAGAAGAAACACATAATATTATTAACGTCAAAATGAGTACGCATTCGCCATTACCTTTAAATTGGATTTCAACTTTTTTATAAAACTCATCATCAACGACTGAAAAATATACGAATTATTTTTTTTATGCCATTTGCAGTATTGTGAGAAAATGGAACGAATGTTCGAATGAAGGCATCTCACACCGAACATTCTTTCAATCACCGTCGATTTCTTTACTGTGGTGTGTGTGATATTTTCAACCATCTCATAGCAGAAGGGACGAAAGCATGGGTCGAAAGTGATCACAGATAGGGCAGGGTATAGAGTAAGTCCAGGCCGTAAAATCAACCCTTGCAGTAAGTAAGTGCATAAGAGTTATAGGACGTGTATTGCTTTGGTGTAATCGTTTGTCGAGTGTCTGCGTGTATGGATAAAATTTGAAATGACCCTTTTCCCTCGAACTAGTTAGCTTATCCATCCGTTGACACCCTCCAATCCTTTCAATCTTTGTGACTTTTCCGACCGATTCAGATATATGGTTCAATTTTGTTTAGAAATGAAAGAAGATTCAGGTAAGGAGGGCCTGCAAAACAATAAAGGCGAAAGTTCAAATAATGGACGTACCACTTAGTTTACAGAAAAATTTAGAATCGGAACAAATCCTCGACAATAATATCATGCATATCGTAGGATATGCTAAACACAACATATTTGAACATTGACACACTTTACACAAACACTTAATTTAATGAAAAGGTCATTACACCAATAACTGTATTTTGCACTCTTTGTTCGTCTATAATTCACATAGAGATTTATTCGATGTTTGAATGCAACTCGACACAAGTATAAGAGAAACGTTTAATGTCGTTAGGAAAGTTTCAAAATCGTTATTCGAAATGCATTCGGCATCAATAAGAGTAAGAAAGTGTACGGGTACGACTTCATGGATTTGAATTGCAATCTTGACGAGTTCCGGATGTCAAAATGTTTTTTACCTGGATGTGATCAGCGAATATTTGCCCGTTTTGTTAAGTTTTTTAGAAATCTAATGTATTTTTATATCTTAACTTATTAACTAACCTCGGAAGGTGAACTTCAAAGATTTGTTCTCAAATGAATGGCTTGTCTGTAGCATTTCTGCTTGTTTGATATTTACATTGTTAGGTGGACTATGAATTGTGAAATGTTGCTTTTCTTCAATAAT
>CCAG010023952.1:0-39259 GCA_001077435.1 Glossina morsitans morsitans | reverse complement strand
GATAGTCTGTGCATATTGGCCTCCTAAATCTGCCACAATATGCAGAAGACCCATTGAGAAATAAAAAGAATACATTCTTCCATATATCTTATATTGCGTTGTTATAATATTGTTATTATAAAGCAATTACAGATCGACGTTAACTAAGGAAAAACACAATTTAGTCTACATATATTTACTATTAAGACAGTAATTACTTGACGAACTAGCTGATAGTTTCCCAAAAGTTGACTATTTCTAAAATATTTACATCCAAATAAATTGATGGGCGAAGAAACGAAGCTGCTTAATCGTACCTGAGAATTAATTTTACCTCGGTTACTAATCCCGCCTTTTTATATTAACTAAAAGAATTAATTATGCTATTGCAGCAATCAAATGAACTTAGTACAAGATTAGAAAGACTACATGATACTGCGTTGATAGTCTGTGCATATTGGCCTCCTAAATCTGCCACAATATGCAGAAGACACAGTAAGAAATATAAAGAATACATTCGGCCACAAATCTTATATTGTATTGCTATGATATTATTATTTCAAATCAATTACAGATCGACGTTAACTAAGGAAAAATCCAATTTAGTCTTCATATGTTTACTATTATGACAGCAATTACCTGACGAAGCAGCTGATAATTTCCCAAAAGTTGACTATTTCTAAAATATTTACATCCAAAATAAGTTGATGGGTGAAGAAACGAACCTGCTTAATTGTAGCTGAAAACTAATTTTGCCTAGGTTATTTGCCCGCCTTTTTATATTAACTTAACAAAACAATTATTTTATTACAGCAGCCAAATAAAGTTAATTCAAGAACAGATAGATTATTTTTTTTTTTTTTTTTTTTTTTTTTTTTTTTTTTTTTTTCCTCGGCCACAATATGCAGAAGATTCATTGAGAAATAAAAAGAATACATTCTTCCACATATCTTATATTGCGTTGTTATAATATTGTTATTATATAGCAATTACAGATCGACGTTAAATAAGGAAAAACACAATTTAGTCTACATATATTTACTAGTATGACAGCAATTACCTGACGAAGCAGCTGATAGTTTCCCAAAAGTTAACTGTTTCTAAAATACTTATGTCCAAAATAAGTTGATTAGGGAAGAAATAAAGCTGCTTATTTGTACCAAGAAAATTAATTTTGCCTAGGTTATTAGCCCGCCTGTTTCTAATAACTTAACCAAACAATTATTTTTCCCAGCAATTAAATAAACTTAGTTCAAAAATGGAAAGACTACGTGATACTGCGTTGTTAGTCTGTGCAGATCGGCCTACTAAATCTGCCACAATATGCAGAAGACACATTAAGAAATAAACAGAATACATTCGGCCACAAATCTTACATTGTGTTGCTATAATATTATTATTTCAAATCAATTACAGATCGACGTTAACTAAGGAAAAACACAATTTAGTCTACATATATTTACTATTATGACAGCAATTGCCTGACGAAGGAGGTGATAGTCTCCCAAAAGTTGACTGTTTCTAAAATATTTATCTCCCAAATAAGTTGATTGTGGAAGCTTCAGATCTACTAAATTTTACTAAGAAAATTAATTTTGCCTAGGTTATTTGCTCGCCTTTTTATATTAACTAAACAAATGAATTATGCTATTGCAGCAATCTGGGAAAAATTAATTTTCAGGTACAATTTAGCAACTGCGAATCTTCCACAATTAACTGATTTTGGATGTGAATATTTTAGAAATAATCAACTTTTGAGAAACTATCAGCTGCTTCGTTAGGTAATTGCTGTCATAATAGTAAATATATGTAGACAAAATTGGCTTCTTCCGTAGTTAACGCCGATCTGTGATTGATTTATAATAACAATAATACACGAACGTATCATAAGATATTTGGTCCAATGTATTCTTTTCTCTCTCAGAGGGTGGGAAGGGAATGACAAAGAGACAGAGAGTACAGTAGACAATTATGGAAATACCCATTGGAAGGCATCAAGTAATATTTCAGTTTGTAAGGAAGTGTTTTGCTCCCTCACTAATCCAAAAAAAAAAATAACACGAGTCCACTAATACAAATGAAATCCGTCCGAGTCGTCCGTTACAGAGGTTTTATCACAACCATCCTCCTCCCTCACTAGGGTTAAGATTATTTTGTCTTTATATACACACCTACATACATACTTACAGACACATACACACGAACATATATATATACATGCATACATACAAACATACATGTATACACATATATAACATACAAACATATATACATACATACACCCATACATACACATAAACATAGATACATATACACATACCTACATACAAACATACACATATACATACATACATACGTACAAACTAACATACACGCCCACATCCATACATATAAACCTACATATATACACAAATATATACACTCAACATTTAAGAGCATACTATTGAACTGCATCAGGCACATTAGATTGTATAATATAAACAAAAAAGTAAAATAATAATAACTAAACAGAAAATGCGTCTGCTACCTAGCTATTCGCCAAGCTGTAATCACCTCATATATCCCATAACTGTAAATAGGCAAAGCTAGTTAAGTGTAAACTAAACTGCATGAATTATACCTAACGATTAACATAGAATAAGTAGAATGTAAACATATATCCCATAACTGCAAATAGGCAACGCTAGTTAAGTATACATTAAACGGCATGAAATATACCCAACGGTAAACATAGAATAAGTAGATTGTACACATGCATAGCAATAAGCAAAGCAAGCAGGTAGACAAATATCATGCCTAAGCATAAAATGTATTCATAAAGGCAAACAAACATGTTCGACTAGGCAAGTATGATCGAACCTAAACTAACACTTGGAAGAATAGATATATAGGAATAACATTATAATAACGGGATAGTTTGGTGGCGACCACTATAAAAGAGTGGCAATGCGATCAGTCTTTCATTGTGTCATAGCCGCCGTCGAGGTAAGTAAAGCACCGACTATACTACAAGCTGACTTTGACTACTAGGGTTTTTTTTGTTTGACTTTACGGATAGGGGATGAGCTGGTTTAGCTTTAATCGCCATCCCCGAAGCCCTAAAAGGACTACTGACTCTGCAGAGAGGGGATGAGCTGGTTTAGCTTTAATCGCCATCCCTGAAGAACTGGTGAAAACCTTTTTTTTACGAAGACTAGTTAGGAAGGGACCCGCGGCTGCTATGACACACGTGAAATAATTCGTCTCTTTGTAGTAACCTGCGAATTCAGAATTAACAACGGAACAAGCGCGTGCGAAGAAAAATAAAAAAAAAGTCGGGCCACCCAGCTAGTCTTTTTTCCCGCCTACCGCTCTAAAATAAAATAAGAAAAACCATTTGTAATCCCACACAAAAATAAATAGAATAAATAAAAAAAAAATTAAAATAAAGTACGAACAACCCGAAGAGCCAATCAATAATAAATTGTCTTGGAACGGACCCTGGAGTGGCTGAGTTATACCCTGCCCCAGAAAACACCGTTACATTGTAAAGCTTTCGATACTGTCGACCACAATTTATTGTTGCAAAAGGTTTATATTGGATTCAGTCCGGTTGCGACTAATCGCATCAGGTCTTATTTGGCAAATCGGTATCAACTTGTGGTTGGTAAGTCTTCCTCTGAATTAAAAATGACCATTGCTGGTGTCCCGCAAGAGTCCGTTTTGATGGTTATGCAAAAATGTACCTCTCGTGCTCGTTCGGCATGGTGGATCATCCGGTCCAGCGTATAAATGAAGATTTGGATCGCGTTACTCTACGATCTGATTCTAACAATTTGAAATTGAATTCTAGTAACACTAAATCCATTGTTATGTTGCCTGTTGCCCTTAATTCCTTTCCATCTGCTAAGTTGCCTGGTAATGAGATTGACTTGGTTAGATATTAGAGATTGACTGGGTTCAGGCTCCATTGTCACTTGAGTACTGTAGACCTTGTTAGCTTTACAATATTGCGTATCCATAACATCAGGAAGCTGTGGCTTTCTTGAGCCTGAATTGAGACTAATCAAATGTCTAGTCGGACGTCTTATATCTTATGATGTGAAGCTCTATGGTAGTTTAGATCGTGTTACTAGCACTAATTCGCAAGATGTTGTTAATAAGTGTAATAGATATGTTTTTAATAAACGTAAATATGAGAGAATATCGCAGCTTATCTAGTCTTATACGTTAATATTAATTGCAATAGTAATTATTATAAGTATTAATTAGTAACGAAACTAACGTAAAACGTGAGCTATTTAGCTTTCCCATGATTTGACAGGCATGAGTGAGTGTATTTAACAGCTGTTATGCATACGTGAAGCCAAACCTGTCGACAAATTTAAGCTAACTCTTAATACGTGCTTACCCAACAGAAAAAAAGGCATAAAGCAGCCATTTTTACTTAATACTAGATTGTGATCTAAGAACTTTTTTAACAGTAAACTTTATCTTTAACTATTTCATTAACTTATGAAACAATCAATAATCTCCGAAATCGACTAGTGAGATATATATATGTACATGGATTAAATCCCCCTTTAGGGAGATTATAAAAAATATTATTTTTTATTTTTTCGTTCAGCATGATCGCACTTCATTGAGTTAAGAAATCAACTAAAAACTTATGCTACTTTACTGTCTAAGTTCTGTGGTGGGGTGATGCTGTTCTGCATAATTCATCGCAGATGCTGATCTTGCTCATTTTAGTGCCTTATATAGAAATGTGCTGAGTTACTGTTTGTGATATTGAGTCTTTTATTTCTTTTGCTCAGCGTGGGTTAACTCAGCTTGAATTAAGTTATATGCACAAATAATATAAGTGTAATTATAAAAATTTATTAAATTTGTTTTTTATAATACTAAAAGAAATTCAGTTCAAGCTAAGTATAACACTTCTGGCTTCTAAATTGAAGATGTTCCCCGTTTATATTAACGTGAACGAAGCTGTTAGCATATCCTGATACATCCAGTCTATTAGTTTTCAGCAGCCACATCTTCAACCTCTACGAATCTTCTTTACCGAAAAAATTGCTGTAGTAATCTATGGCCCTTAAAATATGTTTATTGGAAATTTCAAACATTTTCACCAAAGTTTTATATCATACAGACTACTACACCTTCAATGTATTTACTACGATATTGTCATCATCACGCAATTATTAACACTAGATTTACCAGCTATTTGAATATAAAAATGTAAATATATACATAAATGGTTATATCAAAAAATATATTTGTTACTAATATATATAAAGTAACATTAAATTCATAGAATGTATTCTCTATTTATAGCTACAAAAGTCATAGCATCATTTGGGAAAGCAAATGTTATATGTAATGGGAGTTTTGAATTGAAATTGCACGACCAGTCATTTTGACTTGTTTGGTAAATCTAGTGTTAAATAAAAAAAATTAAATTGTTATACTGGACATTTATAATACTATCCCAGTGTAGCAAATTTTTCTATGTCAATTAAGAAATTAAATTAAATAAACAACTATTTGAAGATATTATGAGAGAGTTTTTGTTATAATGCATACAAACATATTTGTTTGGTGAGTTCTCGCTAGTGTATTCACGACGGTAATCACATATCTGAAAGTGGGGGCATTAATTATATATTTTATAGGTAACCAGCTCTCATTTAAAAGACGTACCTTGTGAACCCTTTGTTTGAAAGTTATATATATATAGGTTTCGCAATTCGAAATTTCGAGATATAATGGGAAATAAGTGGCAAATTTGACCTTTGTTGGTTCACAATGATACAATCAACAACAAAATCATACAAACGTAAACAAGTAAGAAAATTAAATTCGGTCGTGACCGAATCTGTTATACCCTTCACCGTGGCCCTAAAGAAAAGGAAAAGGACTACATTTTCATGCTTTATAATATTGGGTGAACGCGGCTAATTTTTTCTACTTATGGAATAAAAGTGGAAATTTATATGAGGTATGTGTTGTAATTGAATAACAAGCAAAAAACACGGGAAACAAAGATGTTCACAGTGTTTTTATATAGACGTTTGGATCATTTTTAAATTCTTTTGCAAGTGACGAAACAAATACACCTCTCTCGTTCCTCGATGATAGGTATAATAGCTTCATTTAACTCATAAATTTTCTTATTTTCATTTCTTAGGAAAGCTTTGAATTGCGGAATTAAACTTGGAATTTTAATAAGCATCATTTTCTTCTTATTTTATATAATATCTTAATGCATTAATTTATGAATTTACCCATAAAGGATGTATAATATTTTAAAATGAATTGCAAGTCAATCCTAGTTTTGTATTATATAAATAAAAACCAACTTTTTAATTTCCACAAAACGTCTTAAAGCGGATTTATTCTTTACATCTTTCGTTACAATACAATTATTTCTTAGTCGCCACAATTGGGAGCCCTTCAGCGAAACGTTGACACCGTCGTCAAAATAAGATGCCTTGATATTTACAGTTTATTCCCACAGTTTTCACCTCGTCGCAAAATATTTATATAAATATAGGCAAAAACATATGTGTAGGCAGATTTACGCACCGTTCCATTTCATCTGTGCTTGCCTATTCAATTAATGAAATATTCTTCATGAAAATAAATGTTATTTCCATCCACATATCCAATCACGTCAATAAATATTAGGAATATTTCAGTCATCGTTTATTGTACAACAACGTGCCACAAGCACAGAAATATAAAATTTCCTACAGAACCACTCTTTTGTTCAGCGACTCCAAGCTAAGGGCTAAAGGGACCACTGAAGGCATATAGGAAGGTTCCGAAGAGCCTTTCTACGTCTTATAAGATTCCTTTTCCCCCAATCTCAGTGTTCCTCTACTGCCAAATAACGTAACATAAGAAAAGGAACCATTCCGACTAATGTGTATATTACTTAATTATTTAATAACAACATTTGACATACCTTCTTTTTTTTGTTTTGTTTGGTAAAATGGATTAGACCAATTAGCGATAAGACCAGTAGAGTGATGAGTTATTATTATTTTTTTCTCCGTTGCGTTTTATCAATGATAGCGACGGTATATAATGATGTAAGGAAATTGATTGATGATACACAATTGATTACAAGCTTTGGCGAATTGAGACTATTAATTAGACAATCGGAGTAAAAAGCAAAACAAACAATTCTATCAGCATTTTATTTTATTTTCAATTTACAGCTGTTTTCTCTTATAAATGCAGATCCAAGCAGCCAATACTAACGCAAAGCAACAATTTTTCTTATGCTGGGTTTAAAAATTCTGCGAGCGGGTTTCTATCACCTTTTGTGCATACATATAGCTAAAAAGGTCGAAATTCGAAAATGAAACCTACTTAACAGCTTAGATAATCAGTGCCGTGGTTTCTCGCTTCACTGGAAAAAGCGAACGTTTTTACATATGTATAAGTTGTAAATGTATAAGTTTAGGACATATGGACTTTAATTAAGTTCCCTATATGGATTTAAATTAAGTACCCTAGGCAGTTATTCTTAAAAATCACTTGATAAATATTGTACTCGACGCCTATATACGTTCTAAGATCCATTTCGGGTGCACTTTCATTTTGAAAACGGGCTTATGTGCTAACGAACTTTTAAAAACAAAAATCTTTAGACCTTCCCCAGATTTATATCTTTATCGAAATCTCTCTCTCTCTTTATTGAAATCTCTATCAGTTCCACAAGCTGCCACCAGATATTTAATCACATTTTCAACGAAGTCAACACTATACTCGTTTGGAATTCGACTCATTCCAAATGCAAAATCGACATGAATATCCTGAAGTCTATAACTAATTCCAAACGGAATTTGCCTCACTCAAGTCTTCGAGTTGTGTGTTTGCAAAAATTAAACTTCTACCTAGAAAATGACTTCACAATATACGCCACAGAAGGGTTAGATAAATTCTGGGACATCCAGCTTTTCGGTAGTCAGATGTCCAGAGATTCTCCTAGGCAAACTCAAAGTCTTGGAAAAATCATCTTCCACCTTTATTGATCTCCTTGCTGTCAGGCAAGCTGTGCTTTTCGCTAAATCCAACAACGTAAAAAAATTCGTTATCGGTGGGCCCAAAGATCAATATAACATGTATGTTTTGAAATCTATGGTATTTTAAATGATTGTCTCCTTGAAGAATGCTAGTTGATGTGGGTACCACTGCTGTTTCAGTTAAATGAAAGAGCTGATATGCACGCGCGTGAGACTCAAATTAATGGTACAATCTTTTCCATCAATTATCCTCCCAGTGATGGTCTTTGTCTAATTCGGAGAACCATCAATCAGGAATAGAAGGATAAGTATCATGAAATCGCTCAGGAAAAAAAATGACCATCTTTTTTATAAGATTCATCCTTTCTCAACTTTTGAGTCTCTGCCAGATGGAAAATTTACAACATGGGAAAGTAAAACATTCAAGAGATTCATGACCAATCACACATATGATAATGTCTACTTAAAAATGATCAAAACAATCCCATCTGATATCTATGATAATACGACCCTGTCAGCTGAGCGTCTAACTTTTGAATGCAGAAAGGTCAACACCTTTAGACAACCTTTTTCCTTTTTTAACTTATATAACAACTTATATGAAATTTTTCATGTTTGCAATTATAGACATCCAAAACAGTTGACCGCCTCTATCAAATCTGTTGTTTTTTCCACTTAACTCTTTTTCTCCTACTGTCTTTATTACACAAATAACCAACCTAAGCATATAATGCACTTTTCCGAGAATTGTACCCGGAATTTGAAAATACAGTACTGCGTACCGGTACATCTTTACATATCACGTTACTGGTGTAATAAGCCTCTCAATTTACAGGCCTCATCCATTCCTTTACAAACCAAAAAACAAGAAAAAGTATATAAATTAATTCTTGTTTCCCCGTTTTTTACTTCAATTGTCTAATTAATACTCTTAATTCGCAAAATCTTTCAACACATCATCATATACTGTGGCTATCATTGATAAACGCAAAAGACCAAAAAATAATAAAAACGCATTACTCTATTACTATTACTATTATTCCTAACTGACGTAAACTAACTTTACTACACAAAAAAAAAAATGTAAGTTAGATGCAAGATCAAGTTATGTTGATATATATATATACACCAGACAGAAGTGTTCGTTTGCTCATGTCATGTTATCTAGGAGTAGAGGAACCTTGAGACTGGAGGAGAAGGAATCTTGTAAGATGTAGAAGGGCTCTGTGGGACGTCTTAAATCCTCGCACTTTATCCAAAAATATATGAGCAAAAGATTTATACATTCGTTTCCAAAATAAATTAAAACACACATATTGTTATATGTAGATGTCTGCAGAAGAGGCTTTTCAAAACGGTTTAGGAAAAATTGGTACGAATTATGGCATCAGAACCATGTATCCACGGTGATTGACTTACCTCCTACTTTGGAGTTGTTGGGGTCTGGAGGCCATCAATGGCTAGCGACTGGCGATTTTTGCTTAAACACTGAATGGAGAGCCATCTCTGTTGTTGCATCAACAATAATACAAGAACTGGAATAAAAACTTTGCGAGGAATAGATGCCAACATAAAAAAGAACGTAAAAGCAGATACGACCCAAGGAAAATGGGAAAATTTGCAAATGTTTGTGAAGCCCTTCACAACCTTTGCTTACACTATAAAGTGCGAATTTCGGAATTTCAGGATTTACCTTCTGCGGCTACCGCATCTTATTTTGACGACGGTATAGACTTCTCGCTAGAGATCTCCCAATTGAGGCAAATAAGTGAACATATATAAACAGGCACTTTTGCACTTTTACATCGAATTTTAATGGAATAAAAAATATAGAGAATAAATGCGCTTAAGATGTTTTGTGAAAATTAAAAATTTTTTATTTCTATAAAACAAAGCTATCGATTTACAAATCATTTTAAAACATTATACTCTGTAGGAAAATTCATATGTTCACGTGTTGATATCTTATATAAAATAAAAAATAAAGTGATATGTACTTAAAGCCCTCAACTGAAAGTTTTCTTAAGAAATGAAAATTTGAAATAATATTGATATACGAAATTATCTCACTTCATTTCATTTTTTTTAAGTTGTTGAGTGAAGTTGGACTAAACCAATAAATTTGTAGCTTATATGTCCATTCCATTTTCTTAAAAATTTTACATAGCTTTGTTTATATTTAGGTTTGTATCATTTTGTTATTGATTGCATCACTATCAGCAAACAAACGTCACATTATTTTTCCGATATAAATTTCAAATGACGACACATTTCACACAAATTGCTCTCAAGGTACGCTTTTCAAATAAGAAATAATTAACTAAAAGATAAATTATTAGTGCCCATATTATGTGAGCATGTGGAGTAGAAACTAGCTGATTTCATAACTGAAATAAATATATGCATATCTTAAGTGTATATTTAATATACATTTGAAAATTCGAAAATAGGTTTGTTTGTTTATTTATCAGACACCCAGCTGTTATTTTACGGATTTTGACAGCCACAATTATATGTAAATAAAAAGTTCTCTCCTTTTTCCTTCTTTATTTACATACAAATGGTAGCAAGGAAAATGACATGAAAGTCTTACGTAATTGGGACAAAATCGTTTATCAACTATCAGTTTGGTCGCGAACGAAAGTTAACTTTCAAGTAAATGATTACCCCTCAGTACATAAATTTCGATAACTTCTAAGCAACTATCGATAACCGTGAAAAACATTGTATTGTAAGATAATTATTTGTCATTGATTCTAATAAGGTTACAATTTACGCTTGGTTATTTGTACGGTCTTTATTAATGCATAAAACAAAAGTATAGAAAGCGTATTTAATTAAATAAAATAAGAGTACATATTTATAAAATATAACATCAGATTTGAAATAATTATGCGTATGAAGGTAGGTTACAAGAAATTAAAAGTCAAAAATCCTTTCACTCGATTATTTTTCGTGCAATTGCGAAATAGTTTAATTAAAATTAAGGAAAATACAAATCAATTTAGCTAATTTTGAGTTAGAAATGCAAGTACATCAAATATGTGCTTTTCAAATTAACATAGAAGTGTAAGTGAATATATATGGCAAGTTGCACATTTACATTTAAGAAATAAAAATAGCAAACAGCAGTTAGGACAACGAAAGAGGCTTCATCTGCAATAGATCAGCACTTGAATTCCGCATTCCAGATAAGGAACAATGAAGCCCTACTGGGATGACGCAGTTTTTTTCATAGTTCTTTTGAATTCCATGTATCAACGATTGTAGTGTTTAGTTCATTGATAAAAACATAATTTTTTTTTCGTCAAACTGCTCAAGTTCGTTAGCTTTTGAGAACGAATTCGTATTTCATCTTTTAAAATGGATGAATTGATTTTAACTTCTTCAATGAAAACGTAATTGGTAGTTAAAGTAACTTCAAAAAAATATCATCTCTTTAGTCTCTTTAGTCAAAGCTGCGTAGGCAAGCTGCAGGATTTGCATTTTTTCGAGTTCTTGCAAAGATTATTCGAGTTTATATCATTCAAAGGATTCACACCTTCACTTCTTCCTGATATAGAAAGGCTGTATGCCTTGGGCCAGGTAAATTAGATATTCAAAAGAGCATAGCTTGGTACATTTTAATATATCTCAAACAGCATTATGATTTGATTTACCGATTTTCATGTATTATGCGTTGTTATGACAAAACGTACTACTTCAGCTTACCTTGTAGCCCATCCTAGCCGACAATTGCCTAATTTGGTGTATAAATTGATTATTTGTTGATAGCGATCAGCATTGTTTAGTTTGATTTTACAATTCCGCAATATATCAGCGTGGTTTCCAATTTTCAAAATAGTTGGATTTTCGGGATTTTTGGTAGTGGACAATTTATGTTCATGTCTACCTATGCACAATTATATGTCCAAAAAATTAGACTGAAAGTTCTGATTATTAATGTGTATACCTAGTGTACGTGAAATTTTACTTTCTCAAAACAATTTTAATGATTTTGAGCATTGCGGCAAGGGATAAAAAGTCGAACTGAAATAAATAATTAGCATATTCTGTAGTTCCTGTCTTTGGGCGCATTAAGAGCACTTCGCAATTTCGTCGGGTAGTTTGCGTTCCCAGAAATAAAGTCCAAATTTTTGCTGCGATAGGAATGTAAGTGAACGTTATGTTGATGAGTTGCGTGAATGCTTTGGAGGTTTTCTGACTACTATTTCCGTGTCATAAAACCGTAATAAAAAATTTCTGAAAAATATAGTAGAATTTTACGATAATATTTTTACTTATATTTTATGGGTATAGTAAGTGCCGCTGAAAATTCCGTTTCCTTGTTATAGTCTATTCAAATATATCACATTTTAAATAGAACGCAACAAAGACCATTAACTGCTAGTTCTTTGAGTTACTGAGATTTTGGTTTCTTAGTCAACTTATTAAAATTAGTCATAATAAGATATTTTGAATGAAAGAAGGGTCTTAAAGTATCAATATCGACGAATTTTATCAAACATGTTAAATAAGAAATACTTTTCATAATAAACCATAAACGATGTATCGACATAAACGCGTATTGCAGCATTTGTTATCACATAAAACGATATCCTATACAGAACACCATAATGGGAAATTGTTTAAAGATTAATAGCTCGGATAATATATCACTGTTACGTGGTGGCAGCAGTGACAGTAATAACTCGCAAGATTATGTAGGCGAACAACGTAATGATCCTTTTATATATTCGGTAATAGAATACAATATGGCGCATGTAGATATTTCTAACTATTTAATTTTTTAAGGAATTGGCTCAACCGAGTTTCTTTCCAACACCTTCAGTTAGCCGTCCAACGTCACATTTATCTGAAGAGGAACAAGTAAAAATTGCTAAACGAATGGGATTAATACAGCACCTACCAATTGGTACTTATGGTGGCCTAAAGAAATCGAAGAAATCCCGGGAATGTGTTATTTGTATGATGGATTTTTGTGTTGAAGAACCAGTACGCTATTTACCATGTATGCATATATATCACGTACGCTGCATTGATGATTGGTTAATGCGTAGTCTAACATGTCCTAGCTGCATGGAACCAGTAGATGCAGCTCTTTTGAATAGTTATGAAACGTAACATATATTAGCAAATAATCTCAAAAGTTGAATTAATTACTTTGTAAAATAACTTTGAATAAATTCCTTATGAAAAGCCAGTTACTAATTTAAATATCAATAACGAATACATTTCTTAATCGCGATTGAAATTTATTGCAACAATGTCCCGTTGCAAAATGAACATAATTTATCCATTTGACCTCAAAACTGGAAAATATCCTACGCATTTCTTTTCGAAGATCAAAATGTTTAGTTATAAGAACGGCCGCTTTGCTCCAGAAAACTAAAGCAACAGATTTATTATAAGCACCCTAAAACCACGTGTCATATATAAGTTATATATATATATATATGCATATAGACCTGTTCCTATTAGGCGGATATAGATGGATATGTATGGAAGGCTTTGCAACGTGTAGAGAGTAGAAGTGCTTGCTTTTTTTTGGTCTCTGTTGTTATTAAGATCGTTTTTCATATATCAATACAATGATGCTAACAATTCGCTCCCCATATAAATTGGATTCCACCTGTAATTAAAAATAGAGTGTTACAGTAACAAGCATAAATGTATTAATAAGAATTATTGTAAATATATAATAAGAAATTGATAGGTTATCAGTACTGGTGTTCGTTCTAGTTCTGGTAACAGATTTAAATGAAGAAAATTTAATATTTAACTTTGACGATAATGAAGTCAGTAAAAAAATGAGTTTCATGGTAAAATAAAAGTTTGAAATAAATACGTCGCCAAAATAATAGATCACATGATGTGATCCAAATTTAACAAACTTGATTTACTTCCCAAAAGATCTTTTATTTTTCAGCAAGCAAATCTAATATACCTTGTACCACAAGCGGTATAATATACATCCAATAGCACCAAGTCAAACTCGTACACCCAAAGAGAAGCATAAAGCTTAAAATGTGCGATCCTGGTTGTTATATAATTGCCCGCGTGTCATGGACACACCAGGCCATGGTCCAAATATAAATTCTATTAAAAATTTGTGGAGCTATCTCGATAAGAAAATTCGCCAACAGAGTGTAACTTCCTAGGACGATTTGAAGACAGCTCTTCGGGACAAATGGCAAAATATTAAACCAAGTTTTTGCGAAAACTTGTTTAAAGTATTCTAAATAGATTAAAAATGGTGATAAAAAACAAAGGCATGCATACCGAAAATTAATATTTAAGCGAAAATTTAAATTCAGGTATTGTGTAGAGTTTGGATTTGGGATTGGAATTGGTAGTATTTTATATTTTCGGTATATAAAAATGTTAATGGAATTCAAAATTTAAGTTAGGTTTTTATTTTTAAATTATCTATAAAATGGATTAATAAAATCTGTAGTAATTCTTTTTTAAACTTTTGCTTTTTTGATGCAATAAGAAAGATTAATAAATTATTTTAGCTGTAGCGAGTTCGACTTGGTGCTACTGTATGTACGATATTTCTTACATTGATAGCTACTAAATGTCATAAACACGAGATTTAGAAGTTCAAAGTAGACCTGCGACATAGAATGGGCTGCAGACTCAACGATCAGACATAGACAGTAGACGTAGATGACCAGTTCGTTCCTTTGGAATAAAACTACATTTTGTAACCGGTTTATTGCTGTTTTGGCACACCCTGGGTTTGTATTCGCATCACAAATGCAATGGGAGAGAAACCTCCTTCCTAACTTTTATTATCAACATTTCCCAGTATTCTACTTTTGAAGTATTCACTCTGGTTTGCAATATAAGTAATAGCAAACTCAACACTTCATTGACATTTGGAGTGCTATTGGTATCAGCTTTATCCACAATAATGGTAACAAAAACAATAGCGCTAGGTTTTGTGCTCCAATTGCCATTGACTGTTGTTGTTGTTTATACCTATATATACTGAAGCGTTACCGACGGATAAGATTTGTGAAGTCGTCAAAGTCGCAAAAATAAAGAAAGAAAGCTGAAAGGTATAAGTAAATAAATTTCATAAATATGTTCTTTTAATATATCCGTCAAACAAACGACTTTCAGTAAAGAGGTAGGTATAGTCAACGGCCGTAAATCTAGTCATATCAAATAGTAGCAGATAGTATCAAAAAGAACTCGATGAGGTTAAAATGCTATATAAATGCTAACTAAAATATTTAATAAATTATCGACATATTACTAAAACGACTGGGAGCCTTTTTGGAATGAACATACAAGTAGTTCTAGCGAATAGTTGGGTTCTCGTTTTTCAGAAATATATTTACGTAGTCGGAAGTTGTAGATGAAAATTTGAAAAAAATAGTTGGTGGTGGTCGAGGTTGTTTTAGTTTTTTCTGCATTGTGGACGTCTATATGGACGGATCACGCTTGCTCTTTAACCACATATTCCTAATCAATTAGACAATGTGTGTATCGAATTTTTGCGATTGCGGCGATGCATAAAGCTTACTCGTTAAATTGGCAGGTTTCTTTCATAATCGGTATAATATATGTAAAAATAGCAAAGTTTGCCTGTTCCAGGAGCTATTCTCGTCTTCAAATCCCTTATGTGTAAGTCCCTAGATAGATTGCTTTGCAATATTATTCCTAGATATTTTGCTGTGTGAGTTTCTTTTAAGCTTGTCTCGTTAATACATATTGATAAATTTGAAGTAATAGGAGGATTAGGCCTAAAACGAGACAGCTTTGAGATGCATCTTTTTTGTTTTTAAAGCTAAATCATTTTAAAGGGATTTGGTAAGCATATAGTCCGCAAACATAAAGAGATTCCCATTTAAATTAAGTCTTTTATGTCGTTTATGTATATAGAAGAAAGCAACTGACCTATGCCACTTTCTTGCAGTACTCCATATCTTACTGAACCCATAAAATTAGTACATTTGTTAACTTGTAGGCCTTGTGTCCTGTTAGTGTAGTAAATTTTCAATAATAATTTATTTTCTTTTAAACAACATAATTTACAAGACCAAAAGTCTTCAACAAATCGTTAAATATTTCCGTAACACGATGGATGAAAATGCATCTGATTACTTTTGCAAATGTGTCATCGGTACTACACCTTTTCCTAACACCGAATTAAAAGTCGTATAATAATTTGTTTTCTTTTATATATGCTGATGGTCTATCGTATATAATCCTTTCGAAAATTTTGTCAATTGCTGAAAGTACGGTAAACAGCCTATATTTTTCTACCGTGCGAGCACTGGATATCTTGAAAATATGTAGGTAAACTGAGATCGTTACTATTTTGTTGTAAATATCTAGTAATAACGGAGTAATTTCTGCTGAACATTTTTTTATAAATTTGAGTAACAATAATCGCAACCTGGGCTTTTAATCTCTTTAATATTACTAACTGCGTTTTCTATATTCCCCTTCGTGTAAAAGTAACCGCTTTTGTTTTCATTTCGTGGTTGAAAGACTTACGAGTAAACCGTGTATATGAACATATAAGAAAACTTACACAAATATGTACATTAATTTACTACCATTCCATGTTTGCCTTTTCGGTTTTTAAAAAGTTCTTCATAGTGTGAATGTTTGAAAATAAATTTGAATCTACGCGCCCAATCACTTCGAGAAATATTAGGATTATAGGAAAAACAGACTATAAGAGCAATGGAGTAAGATCCCCGTTTCCTTTCCAAGAAAAATTACACAAAATATGTCCATACTTTTAAATAACGTTATTAAACAAAAAGAATGCCCCACCAAATGTTAACTTTTAACAATACGCTGTTTGTTATCTTCGTATCATTCCTTATATGAAAAAAACCAATATTAATGAAGTTATGTTTTTGAAGTTGTTAAAGTGATTTAATTTTCTTGGAGTAATGTTTTGTTGGTTTTTTTTATATTTTAATATGTATTCCCTAGTAGTATAAAATAGTAAAAAAAAATTGTTATATTTGGACAGTGGACTAGGCTTACTTTTTTTCGTGTGAAAAAACCCAATATTAATGAGATCCACTGTAGGTTTTTAGCCATTGCACAGTCGTGTCGTTAGTCACAGATTATTGTAATGTGCCATCAAATAAAGAAAAATGATAACATGAATGGAAAAATAGTGATTGTATCATCATACACACCAGCACATACCTGGAAACCCAACAGGAAACAACAGTTCTATCGCAAGAAAGCAAGCAAAATGTCTTATATATATTTTGTTAAAGTATCTGGATTTTATACAATCTTTCGACTTGACCGCGGAGGCTCCTCATACGCTATCGGTGCAGTTTTATCCGAGGATGAGAAACCTATCACAATGATACTTCGAAAACTCACTAGCGCTGAAGAAAACTATGCGACCAATGAACCTGAAATATTAGCAAGTGCTAAGGCGCTAAAAATGCTAGAAACTACTTTTACGATATAAAATTTATTAGTGTTCCCAATACGAAAATTAAAAATTTGAAAGCTTTACAGTATGACGAGTACAATGTAAAAGTTTTCTTCAAATCTGGTAAAGACAATATGATTGCGGATGCTCTGTCCACACAATATATGAGTAAAATGAGAGACAATTCTACTTTTATTATTGACGCTGGGGAGGTTCATAGAGAACTTTTTTTCACCAATGCAATAGTATCAGTTGACAGACAGGTTAACTGCTTCCGCAACCAGATTATTGTCAACTAAAACCAGGAAGGATATGTTTTATATTGTTATGTAGACTTAATTGCATTGTTGCAACAGTCTGTAAAGCCCGATGTAGTTAACTCAATATATTGTGACTTAAGGATATTGGCGCGTTGTCAACATAAGCTGACTGAAGATTAGGCAAACAAAAAAACTAGTTACTGACATAACTGACCCAAATGATCAAGGAGAAATTATTACAGTGGAACACAACAGAGCCGACCGCCCTTGTCAAGAGAACGTTAAATAAATCCTCGAATATTAGTTTTTTCCGTAAATGGAGAAAATAACAAAGTAATTGATAATGGATTGTCGAATTTATTCATAGTAAAAATATGAACGCCTTCGCATAAAACATCAGATAGCTCAAATCCCTATTCCATCTAATTCCGGGAGTTCATATTGATATCTATTCTGTGGGCTCCAGACAATTTCTTACATATATCGATAAATTTTCGAAATTTACTGTTGTCCACTACTATCACATATACATATACACAACCACTAATATCTAGAAGAATAGTGGATGTCAAACCTCTACCCCTCCCACTATTAAGCCTATTTTTCGGTGCGACAGTGGAAAATCGTTCAATTCGTGCAGTATAAGGTCGTCAACGAAAAATCACTTAAATATTGTGAATGCTCCTCCATTGCACAGTACTTCAAATGACCAGGTTGGGAGATTTCACAGTACTCTGACGGAAATTTCTCGCTATCTAAAACTCGACAGGTGTTTAGATGATACAGAGGAAATTATACTTTATACTTATACCACTTTCGACTGTAACAGGTCAGTGCATACGGAAACTGGAAAAAAGTGTATCGAAGTGAACTCGACAAACAGATTGAAGATTAACTTCAGAGCGGTCAGCAGAAAAAACTGCCTATGATAATATAAACATAAAAAATATACATACAAATAATATTAATACAAGAAAAATATACAATATAAACAATTATAATTAGTCAATTATGGCTATGTATGGAAATGGCTGTTATTAATGTTGATGTTGATAATGACGACGATATTGATAGTACTGTTGCGGCAATTGAATCTAAACGACGTTGTTATGTGTAGAGAATGTCATCTTAGCATGTTTACGCTTTCATTATAGTTTTGATAGATTGCTAGTGTACATTCGCTTGTGTACATACATGACATAGACATATCATGTTTTTCTTCATTTTTCTCTTTTATCGTAGCAGGCTTCACATTTGATTTTTCGCAATTTATTTCTGTGCTCTTGTTTTTTCATAAGGGCGTTCTTTACATTTATTTTCTGATTATTTTATTACATTCTCTTCCATCTTCTTTGTGTGTAGTGTTCATTCCAGTGTCATTCGCGCAAAGCGCATATTTAATTTCGCGAAATTATTCGAGGAGTACGTGGCTGTGTATTAAAATTCACAATAAGATTAGAGTTGTCTTCATTGTTGATTGAATCAAAATGTGTTTTGTTTATTCGTTACTTGGTTCCTATATAGTTCAATAAATTTATTATTATTATTATTATTATTATTGTTATAAATTTAGCTAGAGAATAAATTCTAAGAACTAAAGTCTTAAAGCACTAGCAGCTAAGGCTGTCGGCTTTTATTAAAACTTCTACCTCACTTGAGATTTGAACCCACCACCACTGAGTTGCTAGTCGAGACTCTTGCCTACTCGGCCACTCGGGCGGATACCAATAAATTTACCAAAAATGCTTATGTGAAAAAAAGGTTAACTGTAAAAGAATTCTTATGCTAGTAAAATAAAAGTGCCTACGCTAGTAAAATACTTATGCTAGTGGTGTAATGAATTCTTAGAATGTAAAATAATGCACGAGAGTAAACAATGAATTATGGTGGAGCGATCAGTATTACTAATTTTTCTATGCATTCTTATAATGTTAAATGCTTCTATTTTTCAGTGCATAAATTTTGTGAAATAAATGTTTAAGCACTTCGGCGAATTTTTATTCTAATTAAATAATTTCTATATACGTAAATTATAATTCCAATTTCCTCAGCTGTATATATTTTGCGTTTGTATGCTCTCTTTTACACGATTCCATTCTATAGCTTATTCAAGTGTCCAAAATTTACATGCAGTTTTCCTTGCATATTTCAATTATAGATTTAAGAATGTTTAGCAATATTGCAAACAGGAGCATACATTATCAATAATATTCATTAGTATTATATTAAAAATAATTTGGCCAGTTGGCATTATATATTCCATATTTTAATCTTCATAACCTCAAGTTTTCAACAATTTGCTTCAAATACTTTCTGTAAAAAACAAATAACTCTAAAAATGTCAAAATTGCTGTACATTCTCCTTGTGATCACAATTAACAAAAATCATAAAAATCACTCCGAGCTTGTTATACATTGTTGACGGCATTTTTGTCCGCCATGTTTCATAGATTTCTAATCGCAAAAAATAAAATGTCTGTTCAACTTTGCCCATCTGCCCAACATCACTGCCCCAGCACTCTGACAATTTCTTGACTTTATTTGCTTTTTCCTTTCAAGTTATGATTTAAATTTTTTTTAAGCCACTTCAAATATAAAATTATAGTTTTTTTTGCAATATTTTTACTTTGTTTAAAATAGTATACTTTTTCTGATTGCCCCATTTTTTCCTAAAATTGCCCTTTCTGAGCGCATGGCTGATCTCCTGATCCCGAAGTTAACTGTAGTTTCCTTTTTATTCACCTATTCTCCTCTAAACGTGAACCATTTCTCAACAAGTGAGAGTAACAATCTCACCTACTACAGGATTGCATCTGTAACAAGCATTACAAGATACAAAAAATGCACTTTGAAAGAGTGAAGAGTGAAGAACACTGAGGAGCAATTTATTAAAGAACATATCAACATAAACTCTGTAGTGCAGATGCAAACAGGAAACCCAATGCAAAAGGGAAAACCAAATTTTGTCGGTAGAGAAAAAGGGAAATATAAATATTGGGAATCTCTTTCAATTGTTAGTAGCAAGGAACAGAGTGATAATTGCCGACCTGGATAATATAATTTTTTTTATGCCGCTCACGACAATTTGCTTGCTTAATTGCAATGAATGATTACTTTAACATACCTTATACAGTAAGAATAGCTAATATTAAGGTTATAAAGTCAAATGATGTAATCTACTTTTTTCTTCTTACGATACTTCCTATTACTCGTAATGGCAAGATGTCACACATTGAAGAGACCACTATCCCTAAATGCAATAATCATACACTGATTGTAAGGAACAGCAGTGAAACTGAGCCAGCATTTTGCATGGCATCATTTACCTCATCGTGTGCTCTACAAGTCTATTTGGATATACGTCAATTTGCAGCAAAATTTTTATTAATTTGGCGCCTATGATTGAAATTAATGACAGACTTATTGTCATTAATGACACATTTCACAATTTTATTTTTAATTTAGTTGTTCCTAAGATTTGTATGTTTTCGCCAGTAATTTCTGTCAAGTTGATACATTCGCAATTATCTCATGGCAGTCTTCTAGTAAATGTGCTTACATAGGTTTATATCCGATATCTTAAAGATATATTAATTCCGGTTTGGATACTTTTTCAACGTTTAGTATAATATAGTTAGGTAATTTTGTGATTGTAGAAATTTGGGATGGCATTTGTGATGTCTGCTTTAAATATTTTGTCCCGAATTCTCTGGCATCATTAGCAAATTCGGCTGATGTTAATTTCCGTGTACATCTACTGCATGTGTACGGCTGGCTGTTCCTGCACTTGTGTTCCTATTGGTTTTGTTTCCTTTGGTAGTTGCCACCATTGCCGTATTTTCTTAGATTGTTAGGACTGTTTCTCTTGGGGTTGTTGTTGTTTTAGTTGTTATAAGAATTATTTTGGTTATAATATCTTCTATTAGCATTACTGTTGCTGTTTCTGTTCTAAGAATTGGCATGTAGACTGTAATTTCCTCTATTATTGATATTGTTATCAATTTTATTATAATTGCTTCTGTCGGGGAAGCAATATATACTGCTTCTAATTTGGGTACATTCGCTATTTATTCTCCTTACTCTAGAGCTGGTGTAACATCTGACCTTCGGTTGTAATACTAATTATAATTACAATTCTGCAGCAGTCTAGAGCTGGTAAATTTGCCGACGAGAACTGATAAGTAAGAAACAAATTGGCAGGTCTGAGATATTGGCATTTCTCACAAAGAAAAAAAAATGGGAACGACAACTAAAGAACAAGCATTTAATTTAAGTAGAAAAATAAAATTTAAGCAAAACTAAAGTGTTACTAAACTAGAAAGGCAAATGATAAAGTAAAGGAAATACTTCATTGTAAACGCGCAAAAAGAAACGAATTAGTTATACTACATTCTACCCTTTGAAGTTGTTATTAATCACTGGCCAACGATAAAAATGTTTACCTTAAACGTCGAAACGATAGAAAAGATGTATATCGAGTTTTACGTTAAATTCGTATTAAAACGACAGAAATCTAACCTAGACAGAAATGTAGAGAAGAAATTAATAAGAGAAATTTCCTGCAATTGATGCACTACATCAATTCAATGGAAAAAAACGTGGGTGTTATTATTTGGGACTCAAAGTGACAAGTGTCAAGCATAAATTTTGAGTCTTTTGGCAATTGAGAAAAAGTGCTTAAGCAACATGTTCGTCTTTATGCTTTTTAAGCGTACTGAAATAAATTTATGATCATCTTGAATTGAGGCATATAAAGAAAAAGAAATTTAATGCAAGCAAACAATTGTCAATAACGAAAAGATTCGGTAAGAATAACAATTATCCAAATTGTGTTCCTTCTGAGTCCCAATTAAAAGAGAAAAATTAAAACAATTTATAAAAAAAATGAAGTATTAACTCTGGAGCATGAAGTATTAAATTTGCTTATATAGTGGCATATAGAATCTTAAAGAAATTATACAGTTAATTATTAAGAGGCAATGAATCATTTCTTTTTGTTGTTCTTTCCGATTATATTTACAAACGTGTATATCAGCAAAAACAGTCATGGTGTTATATATGATAATATAGAAAAATTAATTGCAAATTTAAAGGCTTCGTCGAAATGCAAGACAATTTGTTACATATTGTAATTCTGTTTGGGAATAGCTGTCTGCAAGAAAAATAAGCCGATAGACGCAAGAAAGAGTGAAAGATATGATAATAAAATGGACACATGCAATTACTGTTTGAAGTTTTAAAAAGAAAACTGTTACTTTGAAAGAGTTAAGCGAAAAGAATTGTACCAAGCGATTCGGAAAATGTTAACAACAAGAAGTCAAAGTTCCTGTTACGCTTACACTACGGGAGAGAGATAAGTTAAATGAAATATATTGTATTGTAATTCTCCTACATTCTTTTCTATTTTTATAATTAACATATAAAATAGTGTTAAATCGTGAACGGTCAGCACCAAATTTAATTTTCTTATGTCAAATTGAATTTTTTTGTATACATATAAAATTTCATTCATTTAGGTTGATTATTAATGTTTCTCTTTATAATTAAAAAAAAAATCTAATTCTAACACAGACGAAAGTAGCTTAGGGATCGTCGAACCCAACTACAGGATCTCCTCATTGAAAGTCATGGGGCATGCCGTAGGTAAGGCAGGGTAAAGAGCGGCACAGAGCGTCAGATCAACCCCTTCGGTAATTAGGTTTCGTCCGCCCGTTGGACCTTTGGCTTATAAGTCAAAGCATATGTATTTCTCTAATTCTATGGTTTATCTGTGAGAAAAATATGCAAAATAAAATATAACCAATTAATTGCGGGTTTGCTTGTGTGTTTAACGTATTATTGATTATTTCTGAAATTTTTAGGAAGGAGTCGAACTCCTTAAATATGCCTGTAAAAAGTGGTATCGATTTTGAAAGTCATTTTGAGTGGGAATCTCTTGTTTTTATCTTCTATCTCTAAGAGCTGTTTATATAAGAAGTCTTCAGCTTTGTTATATTTCTTTTTGTTTTGCTTGTGTTTCATCTTTTATAAAATTGTTACGAATTTCGCGTTTCTAAGATAGGGCTCGTACCACTAAATCGTGGATATTCTTTTCACGAGAAGTTCTTTTGCCTTCAAGTTTCCTTATTTACAATCTAGTTCTTCAAGAGTAAGATTCTTCAAATTTTACCTTGGCAATATTTTCGACTTCTCAACTCTAATATTCTTTTTCGACTCAAATGTTCTTGTACGACTCACTGTTCTCGGTCGACTGATTCTGTCTTCCGGAAATAGTATATTTGTATACATTTTTACAGGCATGTTACTATTATCTAACTTCACGGCTTCATCTTTAATCCGTTAATCGTTCGAATGTGCAACTGGGATTTTCTCTGTCTTTTTCGTCAGCCAGCAGCTGCATGACGAACCGCGAATGTGCACTTGGGTTTTCCCTCCCTAGGGAATTTATTACTTGGTAAACATGAATTAGTTAGCATGAACTGGATTTGGGATTTCCGTAACAATATTGACTCTTTCTTTATAGCTTTCTAGCTTCTCTAGTTTATTCTCCGCTGTTTCCCTTTCCTTCGAGAATATCACCTTTCCCACCTTTCGAGAATATCAATATGTGTTTTTTCGGAGTAAGCCTTCTCTAGTTTTCTGTTTTGATATAAAAACGGCTTGCTTTGCTTTTTGTTTTCTAAGCGTTGTAAGTATTATTGTTTGGAGGGCTTGTTGGGCCCTTCTTTTGTTCTCTTATAGAATATATGTGCAAGATCAGAATAGTAGGATGAAAAAAAATTTGGCTATTGAGATGTTGTCCACAGGATAGAAAATTTGACAGAATGTCTAGTAGCAGAATTAGAATGGCAGGATCGTCGACTAAAGAAATATGATGATCGTCTTGTGTAGTACTTGTAAGACCGTCTGGAGTCCTAACTTAACGTCTGCAGAACAAGATCGAATTGAAAAGAAACCTAATACAATACTTATGGTGTTTCTTATGGAATTATAATACTTATGTTTAATCAATATGATCACAATTTAATGTAAACAATTTATCTAGGGCGTCTAGTGTAACACATGCTTTCCATGAAAATGCAATTCAACATTTTCGTAAACGTACTACTTACTATACCCATCATCGAAGACTGAGCGAGGTATTAATTTTATCAAATCCTTTGCAACGCCTACAAGGAAGCTTTAGAGACTTAATAAGCATGAATCGATTAAAGCATGTCCGTCCGTTGTCTATGTAATGTCTGATGTAAACATTCTTTTGCGCGCAGAAATTAAGTTAAATACAATAAACTATAGTAGATAAACGTACAAAAATTTGAACGCATATTTTATGAGCGGTGCAGCTATGTTGCTGGTACCTGTACAAAAGTGGAAAAAATTGGGTACGCATACTCAATATTAGTGTACCCGATTTAAATTTTTTTCGCAAAATCGTACATAAACAACCTATAACGCACAGAAGCAACCATCAGGGACCCTGCAAAGTATATATATCCCTTGCGAGTTTCAAATTCGGAATCCACCTAAGCATGCCTGTCCATTCTACTGTCCATCTGTTCGTATTCTGTGTAGTATTGTGATAAGCATTTTCCCGTCCGCAAGAATGAAGATATCGCTTACAAACTGGCAAAAAGATTTGATAAACTCAACTTACTTCACCGTAAAAAAGGTAGAGAAAAAATGATAGGTCGAATTACAAGCTAAAGTTACAAAAAGTGTGAATAACTGCCCAGTAGTCAATAAGTAAAGATATATGTTAATAGTTTAAGCGTTGACGAAGTTGAGATTTGGACAATGAATGTGACACGGAAAATAAGTGGTATGTGTTCTTTAAGTCCCTTATGACGACATTAATGGAGTTGGTAAACTCGTAATTATAAATTAAGCTTAATCAGAAAGTAATGCCTAAGGAATGTGTAATTTCGTTCAAAAGCGCTGCCGTATCACTTTCGCTACTCAGTAATTTGGCCGCAAAGATTATTCTTAAGATGCGCCTACGTTTCCCAATACCAAGCATATCGATGAGCAGTAGCCTATGTTCATACGGTAGCAAATTGCAACTTAGATCTCAGCTAAGAGTCCGGAAAACAATTAGCAAGAACTGTTTCTGTACAGATTCGATAGCGTCAATACAACATTGAGAGGCAGACACTATTGAAGTATATTCTAAAATTGGTCTGATGAGACTAATGAATAGTTCCTTGGTAATGTACTGGTCCAGAAATTTCTTCGACCACCGTTTTAGAAATCCACGGAGACTCTTCGCCTTATTGACAATGTGCGACAAAACATTCTGAACTCGATCCTTGAAATACGCAGTAATACAATTCAGAAAATACAGAAGAGAACTCATCAAATCAGGATTTAGAATTAGCAGATTGTGGTTAACCCTATCAGACAGTAATCAACAGTATATCAACAGTAAATCAATATTCACAGACTTTAGTAATCACGACCTTCTTATGTTTAAGTTTTTACAATTCATATTTCATTATTGTTTAGCCAAATAGTTTTCATATTATATATGCAACCGCACATAAAGCGTAGCGTATAAATATGTCTTTTCAGTATTAATATGTGTCCCTTTTGGCAATTAACAAGATCGTCATTTAGACCATAAATTTTTAGTGTCCTTTATTAGTGACCTTAAAGGTCTCACTAAGCATAGCAACATTAAAACGTTTCCAGGCAATGTCAAGCTATTCCATTCTCTTTGGAAAGTCACGAAGTACTAGCTCGTGATTTTCTCTCATTGGTTTATTGTTTTAGAATCTAAATAATATCGTCGAAGTTTTCTAAGTGGAAAAATATACAATTCTATAGATCATTTCTCGTCGACTGTAATGGTCAATTCGCAGTTATAACGTTCGTAACGTTTATTGTCAAGAGCTGGGGTTATTCATTTTTGGCTTGGCTAACCCAGTCGGCATGCTACAAAAAAAAGTAATTTAAAATAAAAATTAGATAATAAAAGAATACCTACGTCAATACTGTTACGTCCCTTTTGTCTGTCCGTTAAAAAGTCGTATTGTTGGTCTGTTTTACCTTATCGTCTGTTTTCTGAGCTTCGTCTGTCCCATGTTAGCAAGTGCATACATATTGTTACGAAAATCCCAAATCCAGTTAATGCTAATGCGCGTCATGCAGCTGCTGCCTGATGAAATAGATTTGCAGAAAAATAGACAGAGAAAAACTAAGGTGCACATGCGTGGCGCGTCCTACAGCTGCCGGCCGAGGAAAACGATTAGCAGAAAAGCAGGTTAACGGATTAAAAATGAAACCATGAAGTTAGGTAATAATAACATACTTGTAAAAGTGTATTAATAGACTATTTGCGAAAGACAGTACGGAAGACGAGAACATTTGAGCCAGACAAGAACATTTAAGTCGATAAAGAATACTAAAGTTGAGAAGTCGAGAATATTGCCAAAGTAAAATGTAAATAATCCTAGCCTTAAACAATAGATTGTAAATAAAGAAATTTGGAGTTAAAAGAATTCTGAAGTGCATTTCTCTTGAAAATAATATCCACGATTTAGTGATACGGACCGTATCGAGATTGGTGGAAATTTGTAACAATATGTTGTAAAGTTGGATAGTTTTTCCTTGTCTATTTAGGGAGAGATTCCTAACCGGTTAATGACGCTGGGGTAGCCTCAACGGCTATTCTAGGTGTCGTTACCTCAATAATAAGAAATTCCAACACTCATTTGTATTCTAATACTATACATTGCTTGGAAAAGCCATGCGCATTAATAGTATTGCCTATATTACCAAAATGTTTGTTTTAAACTAGATTGACTATGGTTTGTTAATTTATGGTAAGAGCTGCATATATAATATCAACATCCTTAAACCTTAAGCTGTTAGAGCAACTTGCTATGTTTTAACGACGACGTCCATCAACAAAATCATGACTGAAATTGGTGTCTCAGGTTCATTAAATAGACTTATAGAAACAGAATTAAAAGCTAAAATCTTGCCGAAGCTTTTTAATTCAAAAAAATCTACTTTCGATGAAGATGAAGAAAGACTATTATTGCCAAGAAAATTAGAAAGCCACCATCGGCAAATAATTATTATTTGTATGTCGCAATTGAACATTCCCCTAAAGATTACCCGCAATTTTGGTGTTAAGTTTCCATGGGTTTTGAAAGACTGCTTTTGTGACATTTCGCTCTCTATGTGCAGATGTCTCTGAGGTTTTACGTCTGCACCTGACATGAAGTCTTAATCAGACGGGTTGCCTACAACCAGCGGCAATCGAGAGGTAATTTGATTGACGACCCCTCAGGGAGAAAGGCAGTCCCCATTGAAGGAGGCCTTTCTACCCTGAAGTACCGCAATAGAAAATGGGTGTGGGCCAAATTCTCGCTTAGTGGTCTACGTCTAGGCCTATCTAACCACCTCTTTAATAGCTCCCCGCGAGACTTTGGGGTAACCACAGCCACCACGAATACCCCCCGAAGGGCCGTACCCAGCAGTCAGGCAAGAAGGCATTCTCCGGCATTCCGATGGGTTGTGTACATCTTCCTGCCAGAGCAATCCTACTTTGGGCAACCTGACCCCCGTGGACACCCTTTAACTTCTTGGTTTATCGTTCAAACCAGAACTTACACCAAGCTATACAGCTTTGGGCGATCTCATACTATACGCTTTTAGCTCTTGCCTTTGGACTCTCCACAGATTCCAGACGGCCTAACTATCCTTCCTCAAGGAAAAATAATGCTTCCAAGGTTGTCGTCGCACAGCACACACACCTAGTTGTGCCCCAGCCCACTTGATATCGCTGGCCATCATCATTAGATGACCTCCACCAAGAAAACCTAATAGGGAAAGAAATGCTTCCTTTTTATTAAAAAAGAAAGCCCCTTCCGACTAGACCCCTTCCGCTTTCCAATGAGAAAAAGCTATTGCTAGGTTATAGATAGAAGCCTTAAACCTTTCTTTGCCATTGACTGTGCAACTCTTAAAACGTGAGGGAAAAAAGAGCCATATGCAACAGAAAATGTTTTATAGGGAGCACCACGAAGAGGTGAAGATTTCGGCACATCTATGGGTAAACCAAGCACCCCATAGTTTCGCTCCCCAAAATTAACTCTCTATGTACAAGAAAAAACACACTTTAAATTATATCTTCAGGAATTCAAATGCTAAAAAATCCCAAAATTAAAATGGTTTGGGTTTGTTCAGTAAGCTAGTCGAGCGGCAAAGTATACTGCTGCTGCACCTCTAATTATGGATGATGTCATGGAAAAGTTGGACCTTGAAAGATACTTTGGAAGAAAGGTTAAAGAGAAAATTATGGAAGGAAATCTAGAATACTATCATCAGCACTACTCCTCTATTAATCCTTAACTAATTCCACCGTTACATCCAACAAATATTGGAAAAATCAAGATCACAACATTTTCGACAATTCGCCTAAGCCATACAATTACAGCTCACCAATGGATCTTAAAGATGTTTTCTTTTTCTATCTGCAATTGTAGACAAATTCTCGCAAAAAATCACATTCTTTGTGGACATTCTGAAATCAGCTACTGAACGCAATGTCCATACAATATATTACTTTATTAAAACTACTAGCCTTAATACCTAATTTTTCTTCTCTAAAATAGGGCTGATAGTTGCTAGTGCTCTATGTTTTCTTTTTAGTCTAAGAATTTATTTCAATAGGGTAAAAAATTATAACAAAAATAATACTAATAATAAAATGGTTGTATGAGATATTTACATATATGTGAAATGGTATTTTTTTGTTATTAGTGTGCACGCATTTTTATGAGTAAGTTTTAAGTCAACAAAAATTTTCAAATAAATTTTGTAATACCATACAGCAGAGTGATTAAGTTACACGAAGTTTATGTTACTGTCTCAAGCTTAAGATTGAACTGCTGATCCTTAGGTTTTCTTTTGCTCGTCTTGCTATGTCATCGTATGTCTAGGTTTGCCTATGGTTTAGTGAGTATGGATTATTGTAAAGCAAACCGGTTTGATTAAGCA
Source organism: Glossina morsitans morsitans (assembly GCA_001077435.1). Lineage (NCBI taxonomy): Eukaryota > Metazoa > Arthropoda > Insecta > Diptera > Glossinidae > Glossina > Glossina morsitans. The sequence goes on along the minus strand of CCAG010023952.1, from coordinate 9,572 downwards.
AAGTTCACTTTTGTATTAAACAGACGCACTTTGGACTTTTTCTCTTTTTATAATTCCTGTCCTTTATTTAAATCATTAGTGTAAGCAATTATTAAAAGGAAACCATATTAACGGTGTTCCACTATTCATAAAGAACAATGGCAAAACTAGACCCACACAAATACCTTACATTGATCCTCGCATTTTACATGATCAAAAAATAAACTTTAACCTCCGTGTTCAGTCAATTCTAAACGAAGCAAAAAAATGTTTTGACTTCATAAAAAGATGGTTGAAAGACTTTGATGACTGCTGCATAACGTAGAGTTTGTGTATAGCCCTGGATGGAAAACATAGAATTACGGTGAGATATATCCTTACGTGTTCCGCTCTACGAAAATCGCTTGGAAAAAGAAGGCACATGTTAGAAATATGTTTTGTGTTTAAGTTGATAAAAGGAAATATTAATTTCTCAAACAGCCTTCTATGCTCTACTTTGTACAGGCAACGAACGTACAGACGAAGCATCAAAGCAGTGGAACGTATGCATAAATGCGAAAAAACCTACGTACATCACGTTTATTTAAAAAAGAAGTCGATTAGGTATGCATTTAGATGGAAGACTGGCGTGGAAAAATCACATAAAGGCAGAAAATATATTTAGAAATAAGAAAAAAACTTATATATTAAATGATTAGTCAAAACTCACAGTTAAGTCTTGAAAATTGATTACTATAATGCAAAGCAATTCCAAAATTCATTTGGACATATGGCATACAACTTTTGGTGCTGCGGGTAACTCCCAACATTCAAATTTTTCAGCTCTACCAACCTGAAACGCTAAAATTACCACAGGACTGGCGAACATATTCATAAAGAGTATTCCCACCATCATCATGGTGATTAGCCATCAGTCGAACTTGCGCGCAATGGGTTTACTAAACGATAGTGAAGTTACTAACAGACTAAATACCTTTTAGAAAATAAATGTAAATGCCTACATGTGTATGTAAACAGGTATATATCTCAAATCATTATAAAAATTAAAAAGTCCTAATTGTTTATAAAAATAAGTATAAAAACTGCAATGTTTCGTTCACACAGGAGAATAAAACTAATGTAAATTTTAAGTTGGTCCATTTGCTCATTATTGTAAAATAGATTGCGTTTAAATTCAAATATGAAAAAAAAACTTTTTCCTATTCACATCAGTTTCTGTATCGTAATTTAATGTTGGTTAAAGGACAACCCTATTTCTTTCGTAATATTTTTTCTAAAACCCAAAATGTTATTTTTCACTTCTCGCTGGCTTTGTGATGAGAATGTGGACTCCTATTTCCCATAAATTTTGGGCCAGTTCATAACCAGTAAAGAAATTATTGCATGTGATGCTGCGCTTACAATTCTGAAATGATATGCACAGTACCTCAGTGTATTCCTGCCCCAGTTTGCTCTCAATTGAATCATTACTGTCCCGAATACGGGCTTAATTTTAAACGGTAGCTGTTGCTGCTGTCGCATGTCCAAAAAATTGTGGTTCCGCAATAAGGAATTAACCGTCAAAGTTTGTCCGAGAATGTAATGTTTCAATACGTTTTTGTCGATTATTGCAAAATTATCACGTTGTCCACAAGGCAACCACGTGCTCCTATCGTCGAATCTCAAGTACGTACTTCCTGTCGTGCACGTGGAGAGCTACATACTATAGTAATTTCCACATGCTTGGACGCAAGTTAGGGCTTGCAGGCAGGGATGATTTATAATTATAATGTAAATATATTGTAAAATAGTTTTTATTGAAAGCATTAACTTTGATATCATGCTAACTCAAAATTTGCAAAATTTTAAAAATTTTACTAAGCTAACTAAAGGAAAGTAAGACATTTTTTTGAAAACGTAGTATGAATTATATCATAAAATTTAAATTCAAAGTTGGAAAGCTCAAAGTCACATCGTGGTCCTTTGAGGCTTAAAGATCCACTTACCAAAATGAAACCAAGTTTGTATGATAATTTTGTATGAGTTCTACATCGTTTTTACCGAAGTCCTTATACGGATTCTAAATAGAATGCCACAAGAAACTACTTCTATAAAAAATTAGACTTCCAAAAAAAGAATATATAACATAGAAAAATTTATCAAATATCTCAAATTATCAAGAAAATGCACATATTTTTCGATATATAAAGAAACTTGCAAAGAAGAGAGAATATGTAATAACTTAAAACGAACAAGTGTTTATAGAATATTTAAATTTTAGCAAAGGCAATGTCTCTAGCAGTTCTGATCTATAATTCTATAATGAGGGGCTTACGTTTTTTTTTGTATACAATCCCCATTAACGGATCTTACTTTGTTAAAACATTGACCGTCAGTGTCTGCTGTACATGATCGAAGCCATATTCACCTCAATAGGATCTAACATTTGGGTAGTGCTACACGAACATAAATGTGATGACAGTCAGAAATTCACGGAGTTCAGTAACGGAAGGACGATTGCAAGATTTTTTTATCGACGTATAAATATATATAGATGATATTGAGGGAGAGAGGAAAAACATCGACTAAGACGAGTCGTATTGAATTATGCGAATTTTGAAAATATCTCCACATTAAAGATGATAAACTAAACTTTTTTAAAAGATTCCATTTGTGATTTAGTCATTTAATTTTCTTTATGAACCGCTTTCCCGCTATTTTGTAAAGTTTTGGCATATTTGTTAAAAACATTTTTTTTTTTTTTTTTTGTTGAAAACTCCGAAAAAACGAACAAAGTCAATTTTTTTTTACCTCCACGAAATTGATTCTATTATCACTTCCTAATTGATTGTATATAGCATTAACCTCTTTATTGTAATCGATTGTTTTAACTAAATCGCTTAGCTAATCACTCGTGGTTTCATATTTGCTTGCGTCTCTTATTAATTAAGTTGATAAAGAAATCTCATATGGAAAACACAGTCAGTTGTTTGCTGTGGATGATTTACAAAGCTGCAGAAAACATGTAAAAACATATAAAACGTTCTAAAGCACTTTTGTAATGTATAAAAAATAAAAGTAAATAACATAAGTAAATTTAAGTGAATATACACATATCATGACAATTGATTTGATGCCATAAACTAATATATTTTTCAATATTTTGTTCGCCCGTGTGTATATTGTAGCGTATGCCAACATAAACAAAAGAAAACAAAAAGTGAAAAAGAAAGTGGCATATACAAAAGTGAAGTAAAGCAGAGCAAAACTAAGAATAAAAGTCAATTGTTACAAACGGTTCGTACTGAGTATATCTATAGCAAATAAAGAATTACTACTGCAACTCTTTCAGTTAATTTTTTAGGGACGTCCTTCTGAATTTAATATAGAGAAGGAGGTGGAGCTAGACTTGGCAGGGACATCCGGGCAGATAGCCTCAAATCTTACGGTGGGAATCTTATTCATGCTATTAATTGTTGACACTCCCACTGTCGTCAGAAAGGATTCATAGAGAATTCCAACTTTAGTCGAGATAAGATGCCCTAGTAGATGAAAAGAGTGCTCGAGGTATTCTTGCCCGTCACACTTTGATTAAGTGCACTTCACATTAAATATTAAGAAGTATAAGTTGTGTTAAAATTGTGAACATAAAACATAACTTCAAAATAAATGTTATACGAGCGTAGATGTATGCACACCCATCATTTGCATTCTCCACGTCCGATATATACATAAAATCAGTCAAGTGCCACAAATGGCTAGTAAAAGAGATAAGAGATTTCTATTTTCAAATTACCAAAATAACGAAATAGGACAAGTCGAAATGTTGAACGAAAGCGACAGGCGACGAAATTATCGATAACGAGAATTTAAACGCACAACGAGCACAGAAATTAAATGGCTAGTAGGAGAGATAAGAGATTTGTATTATCAAATTACCAAAATAACGAAATAGGACAAATCGAATTGTTGAACGAAAGCGACTGGCGACGAAGTTATCGATAACGAGAATTTAAACGCACAACGAGCACAGAAATTATTCAAGGAGAATGGGCATATTCAAGTACACCAAGGTAGTCACGAATCTGAAAGCTAAGTATCGATCGTGCCAAATCGATGATTGACAAACGTTTGGGTCGCAATCGCGTAAGACCGCCGTGTCAATTTCGTCGCTATCATTCGTTTGTAAACGAAAAAGCAGAAGGTTTGATTGTGACTGTCAAAATTCGAAAAAAAAAATTTTAGAAAATTGATTACACACTTACTCTTCTCATGTATTTTATATAGTTTCGACAAAATAGAAAAGGGGGTTAAATTTACATAAAATGGAAAAAAACTGCATAAGAAAGAAATTTATCAACTAATTGTAAAAAAAAAGTGTGTAGGTAAATTAGTTTTTTGGGTTGACGAAGGCAACTACTGTGTTATTTTTTAAAAGAATAGATCTGCGCATTTAAAAATTTGCAAACTGAAAATGTTCAATCAAATGATGATTACGACTAAAATGAGGATTTAACCTAATGGGCATAAAAAGCTGTGATTGTCAGTCTTATTTTCGCTTAATGAGTTTTTTATGTTTATGTTATGTTTATGTTTATGTTGCTATTGTTTTTAATTTAGCTAATGATGGGAAAAATAATACGTAAACTTGCATAATAAATGTACATCAATACATAACAAATTTATTGGTATCATTGTCATTATTCACTAACGTGGAATAACACAACAGAATAGAGACATATAATCATCATATTTTATGATTCGATAGTGATGTATTTTCCTCTACCAGTAGAGTAACGCGGTTTAACGTGAAATTGTCTGTTTGTTCATAATTGTTTTTTATGTGTTTAGCAGCCTTATTCTAATAGATGTCTGGGGACGATATACGGAGTACAGCTAAAAAGCGCAAGTACACGTACGTGATTTATTATTTAAAAGGCTTAGCATTTTTCTCTTTTTACTAGATGCAGCTGGCAAAATGAATGACATGAAAGAAAGGCGCCATTTGGCACACGCTATTTACTTTAGAAGCAACTCGATAATAAAAGATACTCAAAACACTGTCCAACAATTGTTAAGGCAGCAAACTCAAATAATTAAGGAGAAAATCGAAGAGGACAGATCGTTCAATGGCATGGTATAGCAGTTGAAAAAGAAAAGTTTCTTCTTTTGCAAGGCTCCAAATGATTTCGAGGATGATGACGAGGAGCTTACTAAAATCCTTTATGTTTCTGCTCTCATGGTGAAGACGAAAATTTTAAATACAATATGTATAAATAACTACAATATATACAAATATATATATGTATCACAAATACATCCAAGAAACGCATGCTTTTTTTAGGGTGTGGGGGACTGGAAGCACACCGCAGAACTCTTCTCCTTCTCTCTCGGGCGCAAAGTTCGATCCTCTTCCAACACAGTATAAAATGATGCGTGGAAGCATTCTGGCTAATATTTATGTATTGATTAGCACAAGAATACATTACTTATCTTTAATATATTCACACTTTTTCTTTGGCTTGTTGACAAAAATTCTGCAGCAATTTTAAAGGAAAAAATTTTCCTTTTTTGCAACTTTACCTTTAAATTTTTTTAGTTAATAATTCTCTGCTTTGTTTTAATTTTTTGTTTTGACTTACCTGGTTGCATATAAACAATTTTGTTTGGAATTTATTTTGATTTACATTTACATCCATGTTCCTCGTAAATGCAACTCTAGGCAATTAATATTAACTCAGAACAACCAATACTAACGCCCAACGTAAGCTTCTTTGCTCTCGCGTAATTTGACATGTATGAGAGAAAGGACTTGGGAAATTACCAGTTTCAAATCTGTGTTGCAAATATAGACTACCATTAGCTCAACGCACAAATTAGGTTATAAGAGAATCGCGAGGTTTCTGGTTATATCGAAAGGGAATACTTTAGGAATTAAATAATGATAGACTTCAGCTTTAGACTGATGGTTGTTCTTTTCTTGTTTTCTATTAATTGGGTCCTCCATACTAATATATATGCTTACGCCAGTATTAAGTTACTAATAAAATGAAATTAATATAAGTTAAATTAGGTCAATAATAAGGGCTTACGCTAGTATTATTAAAATTAAGTTATTAATAAAATGAAAATAATACATAAATGAAAATAATGAAGTAAGGTCGAGCGAAAATACTACAGTGCATTTAACAGCTGTTGTGCTTACGTGATCCCAAAAAACCGATAGTCATCAAGCAATGTTGAATGCTATCACATGCGCGACTCTAAAGCAACCGCAAAAGATAAAACATAAGCTGACTTTCAGATACTTGATTACCCCACAGATTGGCTCATTAGCCACTTAGGACCAATGATACTAAGGCACATATAGAGTTAAAATGGAACAGAAATGCTGTGCATTTAAAACGATTGGAGTATATATTTTACTAGGACAGAAGCAATAATGTCAACAAACATAAAGAAACATCAACAAATGGTACATAATATGCAAATCAGGATCAAATCTCAATGGCTGTTCATACAGAATAATTAAATCAAGATCATTCGACAAAAAATGCATTTGCAAACAAACGACATGACAAAAAACTTTATTACAAGGTTCTTTCAAGGTTTAATGTTCCTAAATATGATGGAATCAGCGTCGATTGAATTCCTTTTAGAGATTTATTTGAAGTCGTGATTCAAGAGTAAACATATCAGATTTTGAAAAATTGGAATATTCACAATCAAAATTTACGGGAAAAGCGACATCGTTCATTGACCATTTAAATAAAGCCAAATTATTATATAACGTGGCAATTAATCAAAGGAGAGTACGATAAAACACAAAAGGCAAAAACATCGCATTGGAATCTGTTACTTCGTCAACCGGCAACGCCGTCAATTGCTTGATGAATGAATGTTTAAGTTCATAAAGAAATGAATACGAATGAGTCTGTGCAGTATCGAGATTAAATGCTCCTATATATGTTCGAGAAGACACTCGATAAAGACATAAAGGTTCTATGGTATCGCGGAAAGAGCAGCCACGAAGCATCAACTATTAATCGATTTTTAGAATGTGTAGGAAAACAATTCTATGAGATCGAAGATAAAAGTAATTAATGTTGAACATATACGCTACAATACACAAGTGTCTTCTTTGTTCTCAAGATCAGTCAGGGAATTCGGAAAAAGACGCAAGGCTTTGGTACATATAAGTCAAGGCAAACAAGAAACAAGAGTAGCTAATGAAACAACATGTATCAGTAACGACACAGCACAGCATTATCCAAAAATATATACAATATTACTTACTGCCAGAATTATAGTATAAGACCAATATAGAAATTCCCAACTATGTCGAGCACTATCGGGTCCTAAAGCAAACTTTTATCAGAAAAATACTTCCAACGATTACCATTAAAGCGCATTCATAATAAAATAATTTTGTTTAGAGTTGGAGCAGAAACTAGTAAGCAGACGAAAATAAAGCCCTTTATGAAAATAATTTGGAATGAAAAGACAATGAGATTAGAACCGTTCTGTCTACCTAACTTGCCACAGCAGTTGCTGGCTCGTAAAGTTTACGACGAATTCATAACTTCGGAAAACCGATTCATGAACGGCGCTAACTTAAAGGGAATTTTATGCAAAATTATCTTGGCTTGAGATATATGGAACAAGCAAATAATGTTTTCTGCTCCATTATATTGTTGAATTATTATCAAAGACAAAAACTAAGGTTTGAGTAGTTTTTGATGCCTCCGGCAAACGGATTTCCTAACCGATAACATATTGTTAGGTTCGGCTTCGGATACGATTCGTATTGCTAAATCTAAGAGAAATACACTTCCACGTTTTCACTTCAAGATTCTTTCAATTACAATTCATTTCCTTAAGAGTAGGATTATTAACAATTTAGTTTTGGCAATACTCTCGACTTCTCACCTCAAATATTCATTTCCGACTAACTCTGTGTTCCGCATATATTCTATTTATATCCATTTTTGCAAGCATATTGCTATTATCTAGGTTCATGGCTTCATTTTTAATTCGTTAAACTGCTTTGTCGCTAATCTTTTTCATCGGCCGACAGATTCATGACGCCCCGCAAATGTGCGCTTGGTTTTTTCCCTGTCTGCTTTTCCGGTAATCTTCTTCGTCGGTCGGCAGCCACATGACGCGCTGCGAATGTGCACTTGCTTTTTCCCTGTTTAGGGGATTTATTTTGTGGGAAAATTAATTAGCTGGAATGAACTGGATTTTGGATTTCCGTAACAATATCATGAAGCTTACCCTGAAGTATAAAATGCTTTATATGGTGTTTTTCCAAAAATTTCACAAGTAAATTGGGTCGATTGGAGGTATGGAAATTATAGAGATTAATGTATGAGGTATGGGAAAGATGTATGAGTACATTAAATGAGATATCATTTCAAAGAATATTTTGAAGAAAGAGCCTATCAGAACCAGCAGTGGAAAATGAGCTAAAGAACATAACTTACGAAACATCATCAACTTCATTTCTAGCTACAGAAATATTAAAACGAATAGCTATAGCCTACAGTTCACCGTGATTTCGGGTTTCAAAAGCAATAGAGCAACGATGTTACGTACAAGATTTTATACATTGTATACCAAATATTTAACAAGTTGCATTAAAAAAACAATTAAATATTTCAACAATTTTAAAGAAAATCGGCTTCCATCTTAGGAAATGGTCCTCAATATTCATTACAATTATTAGCAACAAACAATTGTGTATATAAAGAAGCGGTAATATTCACGAATATGGAATAATCCCAAATAGTAAACATATTAAGTTTGCAATCAGTGCTTTGAATGATTTATTCAAACACAATATTAAATTACCAAAATAGAGGCGACCAATAATAAAATGCGTAGTAATATCAAATATACCTAGAATCACATAGGCTGGCTGACTGCAGCTATCGTTCACATTAAAATTTTCATGCGGAAGATTGCAGCATTTGGTTTCTGTTTCGTAACAATTGTTTCAAATGCAATCCTGTAGCGGGATTGTTGAATACTACAAATAACAGTCCTAAAGAAAAATTGGCATGCTCTACCGATTGGTAACTATGCGGTAGAAAAGAAGTAAGGCGGAGAAATATTGCGGTCATGAAATGGAGCGTGAATTTTGATGTAAATGGAATGTTAGTGAATTGGTCTAACTATATTTTTGTGCCATCAAATTAACGTAGATTGAGAAGAGCCAAAAGATTTTGGAAGGTTGTAGCGAGGCTTCATTAAAAAAAAAAAAAAAATTTGTTTTTTTCTTTTTAAAGTTACTTGCCCGCAATGTGATGAGCAATGAGACTCTTCCCGCTACCTACTTATTTCTTTCTTTATTTCTCCTCATCTCGTTACCTCTCTCTTCTCCTCTTCCTGTTCATTCCCTTTTTGTTTACATTGTTGTAGGTCCTGTCCATTGTCCGTTGGTCAATTCCTCGTCCGTCGGTTACTGTCCCTGTCCCTAATTCGTTCCCACGCACTCGCACCACGCCATCCCCCGCCCCAGCTATGGAATGCCATTACTTAGCCACTCAAATTTTTTTTTTTGTTTTTTTTTTTTTTTTTTTATCTTACCTTATTATTTAAAACCTAATTTA
>CCAG010023951.1:0-13430 GCA_001077435.1 Glossina morsitans morsitans | reverse complement strand
TTGTTTAACAGGAAAAACTTGTAAAAATCGTAAATAAATCAACGAGTCAGCGAAAATTGCTATTCTGTAATTTTTTCTTCAAACATTTTTCAAAATTTTTTTGTTAAAGTATTTAGTAAATTATTACACACGTTTATGCCTTATTTATGATCCGCACACTCCTAGCCTCCGTTACAGAATGAATTCAAGATCAAAAATAAAAAACCCTCATCGCATGATTTTTTCTTTGTTTCTTTTTTCTTTTGCTCTCTTTGCTTAGCTAGCGGCTAGCCGCTATTTGCAAAGAACCGCAAAATCATACGATGTCCCATAACGGCATGCCGTTATTGGTAGAAACAGACCGACAGATCCCCTACCTTAACTTTTTCGCGGACGTTACAAGGTTAAAACGCTATGTGAGTAGAAAAATATTAAATAAAATTAAAAATCAACACGAAAGTTTCACGTTAACGATTAAAATAAACAAAAAAAAGTAAAGACGAACCAAAACATTAATCATAATCAAAAGTAATAAAAATTATTTTTGTAAAGTTGTAATAAAAAAATGAGTTTTAATGCGAGTTTCTTATTATTACAAATACAAGACAACATGTACTTGTGCTTAAAGGTGTGATGAAAAACAAGATCGGAAGAGCGGTTCAGCAGGAATGCCGAGACCGATATCGACTTTGCATCTGTAGGCTCCGTACCCTACTATCTGTCTAAATATAGAATTTTGGACTATATTGTTTTTAAGGCCACACTTAAGTACCACTTTAAGTGGATTGGAAGCTGTAAGAGACGTGTCATTATTAAGCTAGTTACTTCGAGATATATGAGGCCTCAAGGACATTCCACAGACAGTTAGAACTAAAAGAAATATATCTGCTTTAACTCTTATAAGAACAAAGGGACGGACGAAACCTATCTAAAGAACGGGTTGATCTTACGCCCTGGGCCATTCTTTACCTTTCTGTACTTACGGTCTCCATCTTCCTGGTTTATAATGGGAGACCTCGATGTTTGGTATGGTAACCCCTTAGTTATGTTCCTCTCAAAGAAAAATAAAATTTCATTTAATACATTTTTAAATTTATATTTTAATAAAGAAAATTTCGTCATTAAAAGTGATTTAACATTAACACAATTGTTGTTGTTATATTTGCTTTCTATTTTATGCAAAAAGAAAAATATTTGACACATGCATACCTTTGTTATATATATTTGTATTATTGTATTTCTATATATATTCTACAAATATTTTTTTCTTTAATATATATATCGTTTCTTTTTTGATCTACAATATAAGAGGTTAATTATGCCATTAAAAACATGAATATATTACTTTTTTCGTAAATTTTCTTATTGAATTTATAAAAAAAAAGAGTAACTAATATGCAAACATTTTGAAGATTAAAAGCCGTAATTTCATTACTGAATGTCGTACAAGCCAGCATTCAGAGCCACATTTCCAGGGCTTCTCTTTACGTCTCTTCTGTTGTCTTGTTGTCTTCGGTTATCACTGTTACTGTCTTTTATTTACGCGAATTGCCAAACGAACTTTTAATGTCGATACAATTGCGCCCTGTATGCACTTGCATATGTATTCAATGATGTACTTCGTATTTTTCCAAATATTATGTATATTTTCATTTACCTTTGCTTAAGGTTTTCAGAAAAATTTTATGAAACTACAATATTTACATTACAAGTTTAAGACTCGTTTTGATCTCTTAGTTGATCGTATTTACGGTCAAGCTAAAGGAGTAAACATAAATGCCACCAAAGTACAATCCTGCCTTTTAACTTTAGTATGTACGCACAAAACGAAGTTATTCAAAGTTACCAAAAAAAAAAAAAAAAAAAAAAAAAAAAAAAAAAAAAAAAAAAAAAAAAAAAAAAAAAAAAAAACTTTAACCCATATACTTTATTGCACACATAGGCCACTGTCTCAAAGCTATACATAATGTTACTCTTTTTATACTGTCTAGCCATTTAAGCCCACCACTCACATAAGCTACGCTCTAAGTATTAACATATAAGTGCTACATTACTCTTTTAGCTGTACAAGTGAGTACACTCATAATGGTGAAAGCTTTTTGTCCCCAAGCTAGCAGTTATCAAAACAGTGAAGAAACGACGATCTCTTCGCAATTGTTCGCTAGCGGCTAAACCCACAAGTAAGTTAAAGCTCGTATTGTATGCTTCTAAAATTTTTGGTTAGTAATCCGTCCGTTCACTTGACCGTGCGGATTGTGGCCTGATGGTACAAACGTGCATATGAAAATTCAACATAAACGACTTTATTTAAATATGCTCGAAGTTTCCTTCTGTGTTCTCGTCGGTGTGTCAAGAGGTTCATTGATTGCTTCGTGTTATCTCTCTAACGACTTCGAGGGTTAACACAACACGCCCATTTTATATAACTTTATAATCAAATTTTTATTGAATAAGGGCTCACTTTACGTCCAGAAAGCCCCGACTAAGCCGTGGGTGGTAGTCTTACGCAGTAGTACCAGTTCCGTCCATTTTGAGAACGTGTTTACAAGTGCTACTAATATAATATTCTCCATCCACTGTGTTTCTGGCCGATTCATTTGTGTATCTGTTGGTCGGCTTTATGTTTTAAACAGTTTTCGCATTTACGCACAGAACGACTATCGTCTTGGAATTTGCGGCGTATTTATTTGCAAATTCCAAAATGGCCGGTTGTCATCACGTCATGATTTTCATTTAATTCGCTCTATCGTAAATAAGTTGGCGCAGAAGTTTTTCGCGGCCTGTCGCCCTTTTCGATGGTCGCTCTTGGCAAACAACTATACAATCTTCCATCAATCATCATGTATTTATTTATATATTTCGTGGGATGTTCTATCACTTCTTTAATTTTTCTTTCTATCCAATTACATCCGCTGTTTTCAGCTTTTTTTGAATGCTGACTTTTTGTAAGGTTTTTATAAGTGGCCTGAACAATCTGTCCGCTACATCATATTTTGTGCTCTTACGTTATTGTAACGCAAAATCATATCGTTGTTACTACCCATCTTTCTATTCGTTCACGAGGGCTTTTCATGGCATTCAACCATTTTAGAGAAAGATGATCGGGTATCACTGTAAATTTCTACCCTTCAAGATACGCTTCCAGTTTATATATCTCATCGAAAATGGGAAGCACTCCTGTTCTGTTACTGTGTAGTTTCTTTCACCGAAATTAACCGACGGTTAGCGATGACTTTTTGCACCTCTTTTTGTTAATAAGGCTGCTAACCCACTGTCAGTCTGGAAATAAAAGCTTTAATTGAAATCCAGGCCAATATGGGCGATTGCGTCAACCAGTACTTGTGCATGTTGAATACGGTCTGCTAATCTTCGGTCCACTCTGGATAGTTTTAGACAATTGAGGGACTCTATCATTGCAGCGAATTCGAAGTCAAAACGGCGACACCAAGACGCCGTACCAATAAACTGCCAGATTTCTTTTATCCTTTGGGCGCTTTTAACCCACTTATGGCGGTCTGTTTTTTTCAATCCATGTGATTCAGAACTTTGATTACTAGCAATATTTTTCAGACCGTAACTTTTCCTTAATAAATTCACACTTTTCGCCGCTTATTTGTAGTTTTACTCAGGGAAACCTACGAAACGCTTCTTCTAGATTTCTCAGAAGCTCTTCCAATGTTTTTGTTTGTTGTTTTCTATTTTCTTCTAGTTGAATTTACTAGTATCCATCGCGCAAGTCAAGACTACTAACATAACGAACTAAACGGTTGAATATTTCCTGCATTTTCGGTAAAGGGTATGCGTTTGGTATTGATTTTTAATTTAAGTATTGGTAGTCCATGCACTATTTCCATGTCCCATTGTTTCCTTTGAAATTTTTCCTTCTGTGCAGAAAAATTTTATCGCAATCGAAATAATGCAGGGGTAGCCTCGGCGGGTCACCCAGGCGTTCTTATCTCCAATGCTTCTACTTTCCGTTTTGAATAAAAGTCCTATTGTTTCTTAATTCTGAATTTCAACTTTCTTATATATATTAGTTAGTTTACGTTGTTAAATAAAGTACATGTTTCAAATACTATCGTAACTTAAAAGTCTTATCGTTGGTGATCTTCGGACGGAATGGCAGTCTCGTATCGAAGCTACGTCTATTTTGGCACTTATTGTGTGGAATCCCAGCGGATGGACAAGATTCATCGGCCACCTGGATGTTGGCCTGGTGTGGCATTAGACGATTTCCTCCTTGTATCTTTTCTGCGAACCCTTCTGTGGTTGCGCCTGTGTCTAAAGTGGCAGCGACGGATAATCCAGCGAAATATCGCCTTGGCCAGCCAACCAACTCCTTTCAAACTGTAATTTTGTTTCCATTATTTGGTGCCCCAACGACTCGTGCGGATTGATGTGCCTTCTTGGCGAGGTATACTGTTGTTCGGGCACTCTGTGGTGGGCACCTTGGTCGGTTCCCTGATGCAGCCTTGAACTGTTGATCCTTTCTTTCCTTGTTGTATTAAATGGTGCACTAATGTTCGGATGATTAAACTGTATAGCGCCTGTCGGCTCGACTGTGTTCCTTGCTGAGATAAAGGCTTGATTAATTGCTAGCTGACTTACGGATAATTAGTTGTGATGCTGCATAAAATTGCTGGCCGCTTCTGTGGCGATAATTGGTTGACGGTAGCCCTTCCCGTTGCCCTTGCGGTTGCCCTTGCGACAAATTCACGATCAGATTGATTGGCCATCCCTTTACGCAGTTTTGTTTCACTATCTACTGCAGAGTGCGACGTAGGGTTTCAAACTTCTGCAATGCCTATGCCTCGTAAGGCCTGTACAGCTGCTGCTTTTCTTGTAGCGTTAATAAAAGAGTTAGTGTAGCCGTGCTATGACTTTTATCCACAAACCGACCCCAACGTTTGCGCAGGTCTTTAACGAATCCAAATGCGTCAAGTTGGAACTCGGTACTAACTCGACTAAATCATCTTCACGGAGGATGTAGGTCAATGTCGTTCGCAGTATACTTGCCATCCCTAAAACTTACTTGTTAGTAGTACAATTTTTAAATAATATCTATCGTACGATACTTTTCCACTTTTTTTTAAATTTTCGAAACTAGAGAAGTGGCCCTCTACATTGTCGGGGACAATAAAATGCGTATGGGTTTAGTAGTAACTTTATTGTAATAAAATTTTTTTTTTAAGTATTTAAAAAATTTGCTTAAATTGCTTTAATGGTTTTTTCGGGCCGATAGCTAAATGGGAGTAATACTTCGCGACGTGAAAAGCTCATAAGATTAAAAACGCTTATAGCTGTATTGTTAAAACAATTTCTAAATTATCGGAATAAGCAGACGCAACGGCGAAACTAGGGAATAATCCTTTAATTAAACTTATATTCAATAAAAGCTCCGCGACTACTAAGTCGATGGGAAATTTATCTCATTATGCGTATGGTCAAACGGGTGGAAACCTCTGTTATAACCGAACGGCTTATAACTACAATTATTTTTCCACTTTAATCCCACAGTGGCGAAATTATTGTCAAAGTCACCAGGCTATATTCAACGAGAGATTTATTCAGGTAAATTCACGCCGCAAAGCAATTCTTATAAAACACTGGACAATTCTTGTAGAGTATGGGTCAAGCTCTCATGGCTACTTTATCTTTTCGACAATAAATTAATGTAACCTGACGGTATTTAAATTTTTCTTTATGTTCGGAAAATGTATGTGTCTCCTTAAATAGCGTCTAACAAGTTGATGACGTTGAAATTCGTTTACACGTCAGCCAAACGGTCATCGCGATACTACTATAAATTGACTGAACGGGTCTGATAATTTAAGAATACACGTATTAGCCAGTTGAATAATAAATTTGCGCGGGAGCACGGGAAGAAAAAAATATCATTTGACAGTAAGCTGTTGCTACAGATCTATTAGACTGTTAGAAAGGAGTTTGCATATATATTGTGAGGACCATTGCTGTGCATTTGCCTGAAGCTGAGGTTGGTCAGCGGCTCAGGGAAGAGAAACACAAGAAATTTATATTTTGCAGTGACTTGATTCTTCATTGTAGTAAATCTTTTATTTGTAGGCCGTTATTTCTATTCGTTTCTTTCACATGAATAAAGTAAACTCCACGACTCGACTCTCTCGGACTCTAAACTATCCTTATTATATTCCTATTCTATCTTAATCTATTCCTATTCTATTCCTAGCCTTAATCTATTCCTATTCTATTCATATTTTATCTTAATCTATTCTTAACCTATGTTATTTCCTATTTTGCCTTAACTTAGCACTCTCTTCTCGTCTCCAGAAACGGAGAATCCGTGAGCCCAAAACGAGGAACAACTTTGGGTCCTCACAATATATATATATATTTTATATATATAAAATTTTTTTTTTTTTCAAACAGACGGCAAACTTATATTCACAATAAATTTTAATAGCTCTTTAATCGATTGGAGTTTTCTTCTCTAAATGGTAAATTGATCAATATGTAATCTTCACTACTATGGTTACTAATCGGTATTCAATATGTAGTCAATGGATCTACGCGGTATTATGCTTGTTTAAAACGGTACGGCGGAAAAAACTTTTCTTTTTGTTTTTTTAACATAACTATTCGGACATTTTTTGCCGTAAAATCTCTCAACTTAGTTTAAATTAATAAGAAGAGAAAGGCGAAACAGAGAGGGAAAATTTTTTAATTCACCCTTTTTTTTCAAAACAGGCGGTATTCGCATTTCAATTTGTTTTATACGGTACGCGTTTTTGCCGGAATTGTTTTTGTATGATCATTATTAGTGTCTGTAATTTATTTTTGTTTGTCTCTACACTATGCGCAATTGCTTGTAATTTTGGTGGTGGTTTCCTTTTTTCTTGTTTACACGTTATCTTTTTTTTGTTTACCCGTATCCTTCTCATATCAGTTACATTTTTTTTTTGTGATTGTCTCCTTTTGTTTTTTTTATATGCAAACGGATAATTTGTTCATAAATTATTTCATGAGTGTTCATAAATTTGTTGTTGTTGTTTGGCCATGTAAGGGTTCTAAATTTTCCCTTCTATATAGAAAAACTTTATTCTGATCGGAACGTGTAGATTCTTACAGGTGTGTAAGGTGTGTATATACCAATATATCCATATATTTCTTAAGCACAGTTATTTAGTTATACAGGTCATTATTCTGTCTATATAAGTTATTCTTATGTATTTAAAGTGCAATAAGCATATTTTATTTTTCACTCATTTTACTTTATGTCAGGCAGTTTGTGATTCTCTTGTCAGTATTATAGGGATGCTGTAATAAGTAAGAACTGTATAAGCAAGAATGAAATGGAATAGGAATATTACATTCGAAAAAACTTAATTGACATACTTCGAATGTGATCAACTATCCGATTGGCAACGTCAATTCGTGTTCGAATAAAAGTATAGACAAGAAAAAGAGCACTTCCGACTTCCTTCTTCTTGACTGAATGGCTGTCGAGGTTAAACATGAAAGGACGGAAAATCCGTAATCATCTGTTAGGATCTCGTGATGTTGGGTCGAATCCGATGTGTTTGAGCTAGAGACTCGTCCGTTCCGCCTGTTGACAAGTGACGATCGATTATTGATAGGTCGTTTACGTTAAGTGTAGATATTCTAATTTTATTGTTTAGCTGCTAGGCTCTCTAATAACGTAAGTGAATTAATAAGCAAAAGTCGAATTATCTTGTCAACCGAGATTAGGGTTTTTTTTTAATGGGTGGGGAAATAGAATTCATTAAGGTAAGGACGCCTGGCATAGCCGTTGAGACTACACCGGCACCATATTAAAGGTAAACTTTTCCAACGAAGTAGAAATATCAAACTTAACAGACCCCTCCTTTTTTGCGTAGATATAAAAAACGATTACTTTGTTGATTGGACGGGATCCCACTGTCTTCTTTCGGATACAGCGGATCTGTCTCTCGTCCAACAAATGGCTTCAGTCCGTATAAATTCCTGCTTCGGTCATGGGCGTGACTCAGGGTCTTGGCTTCGTCGTTCCCAGTTGTTCTTTCTAGACGGAGGATGTAGTTTTCATCGTCCCTCATCGTCAGGAGCTGAGAGCACATACCTTCAAATAGCAGCAGTCTACTAGCGATAAGTGTACGCACGGCCCTACAGAGCTCAGTGAGCCATTGTTCTGTTTGGCTACTTCGGCCTCAAGATACGTTTTAAAGTGGGCGTTTATTCTTGCTTCTTATGGCCACCTTCTTGGATATCAGAGCCTTCGGAATTGGCATCCGATGTGGTCTCTCTGACCAGTGAGCAGCTTTCATCTTCGGATTGGAAGTGTGACAACGCTTCGTCGACCAAGACCCCCTCGGACTCAGACGCAGCTGGCTGTGGTGAACCGATGCGCCATCCAGTCACAGTGCCAGACCACTCAGTCTGAATTCTGACGTTGTGTCCGGTGTTGCTGCCTTTTTCGTAAATGGAGGGTAGTCCCCGATACCTCCTTTGTTACGAGTCCCTTTTCCGCGGGCGCTCTGTCCACTCGTCAGTTTAGGAAGCCGTCACTATCCCCATGTATCGCTCATAAGCACATCCGCGCTGTACCCGTATGGAGGTACCCGTGTAGACGTCCTCAAAGTTCTATATCTCGTCATAATTCCAAAATTAACTGGTGTTGTTTACTATTATCGGTTGTCAAGGTTTTGCATGTTTGCAATAATTTAGGGGATCACTTGCAACTTGGATTTGTACCGATTATGGGTGTGACTCTGTAAATTATTATTTATTTGTTGATGTGTTCTTTTTTTGTCTTATCTTTACATTACATAAATAGAGAAATATATAAAAAAATAAAAAAGCAAGAATATGATTGCGTTCGGGTTATCATCGTTATTAACGTTCTCTTTATCGTGGTCATCGGGCAGGAAAGAGTTAGTATTTTATTTATCAGGTTATTATTTTCCATAACATATATTTGTTTAGTTTGAAATTGTAAGCCTGTTCGGCACTGGTGGACTTCTGGTGTTGTTTTACTACTGGAGGTGCTTACGATCGAGGTCCGCTGTTGTTCAGACCCACAGCTTCTCGCGCACGCTGACTTCGTCGGTCGTTTCCCAAGTTACGGGAGTTATCCTTTATCAATTTTTGCTGTTTATTATGTTATTCACGTATTATATGCCGCATTTTCTATATTTTTTTAAATTCCCATTTCTTAACGGCGTTCATAAATATATATAAACTAACTGTTTTCCAATTTCTGCGTGTTCTAATTCAAAAACTTTATTTTCATACATCCCCCGAATAAAGCAGTATTTTACCTTAATATGTCTTGTCGTTTTATGAAATTGAGATTTCTTTATCAACTTCATTGTATTTTGTTTGTCGACCCGTAAAGTAGGAATCCAAATGTGTTCAGGAATCAATTCTTTCAATACCTGGTGTATCCATATCAATCGAGCCTACCTACCTGATTTTCTATAGCATGTACCACGTTTAATTGTGCCAGATAAATATTTAAAAATCCGCTTCGTTGCAGTAATTTTCGCTTTTTATAATTATCAAGAAAACGACCTAAATAACACAAAGCAAACGCAATATCCAGGCGTGTTCCCATTGGAAAATAAAACCAACTGCTTCTTGATATGGAAACTCCGTTTGTGTTGACTCCACTGTGCAATGATAAGTACCATTTTTTATAGTTATACTTACGTTCGTTGCATCAACCATATTTAATTTTTCCAATAATTGCCTTATGTATGCAATTTGTCCTATTGTTATGCGATTCAGTTCGGCTATTAATTCCATGCCGAAGTAGTAAAGCGATGTAATCGCTTTGCTCTCAAAGATATGCAATAAGTAGATTAAATGTCTGCACAGACTCTGCTGCAATAATCCCATCATCCACCTAAATTGCCAAAATAACTTGTTTGAAATTTACACCACCAATGTAGACAAATGGATCTTCCATGCTAACTTCAAAATTAAGACCTTTTAGCATTTCCGTAAAGCGTTTATTCCGGCATACAGGTGCCTGCTCAGGTACATAAAGACTCTTTTTCAACTTTCACACTCGCATACCTTCAAATCAAATTGGTTGAAACGTATATACATCTTCTTGAATTTATCCATCAACGAATGCGGTTTTCACATCAAACTGTGAGATTTTATAATTCACAGGCACACGTACCAAATTCATTTGGATAGAGGTAAACTTCGCAACACATCTAAAAATTTCCTGATCATAACTCTTTTGTTTTTGATCGAATCCAAGTACGATCAAGCGAGCTTTATAACCATCAATTGTGACAACTTTGTTACGCTTAATCTGGTATATTCATTTCTTTGTTATAGCCGTTTCCTAGTTTTCAATTTCTTCGCTGTCAGCAAATGAAGCAATGTAGAAATTGCCACCAAGTTCATTATTAGGAAATCTAAGATTATACGTACGTGCCGACGTCGTTGACTCATGTTCAGTATTTTCTTGTAACTGAGAATTATGCCTATGTTCTTAAAATTTCAATGCGTTTTTCTTGAGGAATCTAGATACGATAACCTTTGCTCCTTTATGTCCAACAAACACATCTTTCTTAGACTTTGGGTGAAGTTTTCGTCTTTTCTTATGAGATATATGATTATAGCAGTCTACTTGGAACACACGAAGACTCAGATATTTTGTTATGCCAAAGTTCATAAGGCGTATTCCGTTTTGTTGGACTATTGCCAGTCCCGCTCAGATTATATATATTGTTAACAGTTTTACCCCAAAATTTAACAATTAAATTTCATCATAAATCGGCCAGCTTGTATCACAATTTTCACATCTCTCTCAGCCCATCCGTTTTGGTCCGCAGTATAAGGCGTAGATCGTTGATGAATAATTCTGCGTCTCTGTAGAGAATCATGGACCTCCTTTTCTTCCCTAAAAGCAAGTATTTTTACACGCTCTGATTTAGTAGCAACACAGTATAAAACGCGATAGTTTAAGTAGTCATCTCTGAATAAAACCATGAATTATCTTCGACCAAGAGATGGTTCCTGCAGCTCATTGTGAATAAACTCACAAGGTTCTTTCGCTCTATTCTTACTTTCCGCAAAAGGTAGTCTATGTTGTTTACCAATTGCACAACCTTCACAAATAAAGTTGCTGAAAAATCTACGTCTGTAACCTTATACTTTGGTTGCTCACAAATGCGCTCATGGCCGTTGTATATTTTTTTACCGATAGCGACATTAGGGCAGTTTAATGGGTTGCATGCTTGTAGTAATAGCTTAAACAGTTTGGAATGTTCTTCGTGCATGCCTTTCAAGACTATATCGTCATTTCGTGTTAAGATACACTTATGAGCTTGTGCGTGTGCAAATTAGAGTATTTTTCCAAACAGGACTTTGTGGAAAAAAGGTTCACTCTGATATTCGGAACTTACAATACGTTTTTTAAATGATTCTTTGTACCACATCTCACAATTAAACGCTTTAACTAAGATATTACCCTACCATACGTCGGAATCATTGATGCATTACCTAAACCGATTTCTTTTAGAGTCTAGAATCTCACGAAATCTTGGAATCACTCCTGTTTGTTACGCATATGCTCACATGAATCTGCATACCAAGCGCTTGCTTTTGAAATAGCGAACGAAACAACGTCTACAAATGCATCTCCCTCTGATGATTGCAATTGACGTTTCTTAAGTGGACAATCTCTTTTCCAGTGGCTACATGTTTGCACTAAAAACACCTGCCGCCGGCAGGTTCTTCCATACGAAGCCACGATTTAAGATTACGAAGTGTTCTCTCATTTTTTTCTGTTGCTTTCCATGAAGCGAAAAAATGTTTGTACTCATCTGGCAAAGTCATCAAGATTTTGGTAGTCAGCACATTATCCGATGCTTGTTCACTCAAGTCTGCTAGTTACTTTGTTACTTTCACTGTAATTTTTATATATGTATCGCAATATTATCTTGTGGATGTTGAACAACTGCTGTTGCAACGAACTAATTGATGGTCGCGATATTTGTTCGTGTACACTCTCTAAAGGTGAACACAGACGCACAGTTTATAATGTGAAGCATTGGCTCATTATTCATGGATACACCTAAAAGCTTTTGGGCTTTAGCTTCCATTTCCTTTCATTTTTCAAAGTTTGCTTCAGCTTGCACAATCTTCTTTACATCTCCGGAAGCAACATCTCAAAGGTCACTGCCCCGTAGTGGTCCCACAAACTTGCGATAGAGTCCGATTTTCTACATTTTCGAGTTTTGACATCTTGAATTTTTCCATTGTTGGCTGAGTCACACAATTTTTGTATAAACTGACTGCATACCCTATTATCAGAGTTAAAAAAAAAAACAAAAAAGTGTATCTCTTGGTGTGTGTATAGAAAAGAAGAGGAAAAATCGTTCTTTTATTGCGTATCCCTTTCACATCAACTGTGAAGATTTTATATTAATGCACTTATATATATATGTCATGGTTTATGTATATAGTCATCATTTATTTATATAGATAACAATTTAGTAAGACATGATTGCTTGAAGTGCCTTAATAAATATTAGATTTATATATCCAACACATACGAATAAAAACTATAGAAGGTATTTACTCAGCTTTCAGTCAGCTTTCGTGAATAGGAAAACAAAGTTGGCATCAAGTCAATGGTTGCAAATTGTTCTTTCCACACTCTTATATTTTTATTATACATTGTATTTTACAAACAAATATCACCCTTTCATTTTTTTTTCTTTTTTACAAATTTATATACGTAAATATGCAAGTATAATTTTTCGTAGAAAAATTTTTTTTATTCTACGTTTTATTAGTATATTCCACTTTAAACAATTGTTAGATTATAGAAATTTGCTTTGTTTTCCACCGCATTAAATTGAAGACCAACTCACTCGCACTGTCTTTACTGTCTTATTCTCTTTTAGATAAGCTAGCCACTTACATCGACGGCATGCACATTTTTCATTGCATGTATGTGGCTTTTTACCTATGCGTGTTTTCTGTTTTTATATGTAAACTTAGCGGCTGTTACACCCATAATCGAAGGATAACGGGTATATTCATTTCATCAATACGTTTGCCACGCCCAGAACGAAACTTCAGAGACTCCGCAAAGTGTATATATTCTTGATCAGTGTTGAATTCTGAATCTATTTAAGCAATTTCGTCTGTTCGTTTATCTAGGCGCCAACCTGCCCCACTGCCCGTCTGTATGGTAAGAGGTATAAAGACATTGTTTTTGTAATGCACTTTCTAAGCACTTTTGTATTATTCCTTTGTTCATGCTGCTTTTATTTTTTCACTTTGTAAGATTTTCGTTTCTGATATTGATGACTTCAGTACTGTATATTTCTGCTTGTTCCTATGGTGACGTAACGCTAGATGGTGTTTCCAAAGGGGTTCTAATTATATTTTGAACTATGGGCGTAATTTTGTAGACTTTTGAGATATAGGTTTAGTTTTATAGA
>CCAG010023946.1:0-13513 GCA_001077435.1 Glossina morsitans morsitans | reverse complement strand
ATTAGTCATAACACGTACGTAGAAGAAGACTTTAACAGTAATTGCCTGCCCAAGTATTCTTGTATTCAAACTGCAGGCACCAGTTTTTGAGATAGTCTGATGAAATTTGCTAAACCGACATGTTTTCGTCCAATGACGAACGCTATTGAAAATATTTCGGAACGGACCGCGTCTTCGATCACTTGCCATATAGTGTCTTGCTTAAAAGGCCGTTATATTAAGCGAAGTGATGTAAGTTATTTAAACGCGGGCCGTAGCCAACGACCAGCGTTTTTAGTTGCTTTCGCTTACTTCCATCCGTTATAAATACTGCTCATATATGTTTGTCAAAGACGCCGTTGAGAACGTCGCAAGAAACATGTGCAGATAAGCATTTCTACAGCTACCCCTTCTTATGTCGTGTATTTTCAATTAATAGAGGATTTAAGACGAAAAAACCAAATAATTTATGTAAGTTGACCTTGAATTTACTGAATGTTATATAACAAGTAATATGAAAATTGAAATTAAAAGTCAAACCATGCTGTTGTTGCTGCGTAATTTTTGCAGAAACAAGTTTATTTTTGCATAACTGATTCTGTTCACTTGCCATAATTACATATGTAAAGGATAAAACGCGGTGTGTGGGCTACAAGTGCTTCTAAATTTATCAACTTTCATATACAAACTGGTATGCATGTGTAGTAGAATGCAAAAAACACGAATGATGCGATGATGCTGGCTAATAATAACCTATCTATGTACATAATAATATAATGAAATTTCAACATACCTACAATAACCATAACGACGTGTTTGATTCTATTTATCGAATTGAAAAACTCAATCCGTTGAACATAGAAATTCTCGTATATCGAGTAACAATCAAATGTTTGGCGTTATATAAACCATGGAATTTACGTCGAACTGAAATAGAAATGAGAAATGAGTTCGACCATAGATATGTGTTTACGATGT
The DNA here is from genome assembly GCA_001077435.1 of Glossina morsitans morsitans. NCBI lineage: Eukaryota > Metazoa > Arthropoda > Insecta > Diptera > Glossinidae > Glossina > Glossina morsitans. The sequence continues at coordinate 12,556 of CCAG010023946.1, read as the reverse complement.
ATATGCGTATAGCTGGAAATATTTATAACAAAAAAAAATTCAATGATTGGATGCACATATGGACATGAATTTGTGATTGCGATTTTTCGGCTTCTTTATCATTAATTACTTCCGTAGCCGCGAAAAGGTAAAGTTTTCAAATAAAAATTCGTAATTACGTAAAACACTTTTACAGCTTCGCATAATAAAAGAACAAACATGTTTTACTCGCATGATAATTAAAATTTCGAACCCTACACTGAGTAATTAAAAACAAACTCATTCCATATATAAGGTTTTTTTGCTAAAAATCACTTTCGTTGAACTTAACTTTTTTTTTTTTTCAATATATCCCGACAATGATTCAACGATTTCAACGTGCTCGGCTGAATTAAACGAAATGCAAGCGACTGCGATAAGAATCCTTTTTATATACAAAAACTGCTGGTTTTTTATAAAACTTTCATTTTTCTAATACATTGACAATCGAAAAGAAAAAGAACGTGTCTCATTATTATTATTATTATTATTATTAAAATTTTAGACTAATGAAATACATTCTTAGACTAAAAAGATGGATATTGAGCACTAGCAACACAGGCTATCGGCTCTAATTTATAAAAATGTACATTAGATATTGAGCCTAGTAGTTTTAATAAAGTAATATATTGAATTAATATTCTGTTCTGAAGCTGATTTTAGAATGTCCACCGGGTTAATCGTTCCAAATGCAATACTTCTAGCCAAAGAAAAGATAAGGCAGCCACAGAGAATGTGCTTTATAGTAAGAATCTGTCCACAACTACAGATTGGGGAGGAAGACTTCTTTAAGATCCATTGGTGAGTTGCAATTGTAGGACCAAGGCGAATTCTCGAACATGTTTGGATGTTGATTTTCTTAAAAATATCCTCGGAGATGAAGACTTTTTCCTGTTTATAAAATCGTAGCACATCTTCTTTTAAATATGTCCAATAAATGCCGACTTCACTCTTATTATATACATATAATATTCTAATAAACTGGTGTCCAAAAAAAAAAAACCAACAATAAGATTGTATGCGTTGTATATGTTATGTGTGAACATCTAGTCAAACGACAGTCAAATTTGTGCAGAAAATGCTGAGACGCGACGAGGAACAAAATTCCAAATGCCGACAGAGCGGACAGGAAGGCAAGAAATATCCTAGCTGTAGTATAGAAGATTAGAGCTCGAACATGAAAAACAGAAGATTGAGGAACGATGACGTTACCACAATGAAGGTTACAAAGAATGCATGTAGCTTGTAGTGACAGTGTAACTACCGTTAAATCCATCAATTTTGTTAGAAAAACTGCATTTCTTTATTTTCTTTCATTCATTAATACAGACTTCAGCTACAGCCGGGATTCAGGCAAGAATTGCGCAATTCCTACATTTAAAGGCTTAACCTTTAATTACACTGCATATAATCCGAGGCAGTTCATCTGTACAGTTCTTGAGAACAGGCGGGAGGAGCCCATCCGGACCCGGCATACAACTTGATCATCAGAGATAATTATTCTTGGGATGGATATGCATTCGAACAGCATATGAACAGGATGGGTTGAAGTTGCTAGAGTTGAAATTACGTTGGAAGAAATTAGCAAAGAAGCTTAGTCGACGTTTCAAATCCATCTAAAGACATAACCGGAGGAAATGTATTGACTTTTCTCTTAGAATTGACGAATTTATAAAAAGGCTTGGAGTTACCAATGAGAGAAGATTTAATCGTAAGCAAATACCTATCATAACATTCTCTACTGAATTGAGAGAAATTGCTTCTGGGCACTGAGTACCGGGCATAGTCAAATGTTGCGCCACCTTTTTTGCTTTTTTTAAAAAATCTACTCTTAGTATTTTTCAATCACATTTACTTAGGATGAAACCAGACTGGGTGTGAGCATACCACTTTAGGGCGGAACACTGCCACTGATAAGAAAATGACGATGAAGTAATTATTCATAGTTTCAGGATTAGGAGCAAATTATGAATTTGATTTAAAGACAGTTGGGCAAGATGGGTAACATTAAAAAGATTAAAAAGAATAATTGGATTACTATTTATAAGAGTTAATTGAATAATTTTTCCTACTCCTATAACCGTATTATTGCTTTATACTTAAAAATTTTAAATTTATTAACTTTTTTCGTTTCGAGCTTTGACTGGTTATATTACTTCTGATTAACTTTATCTTTTTTTAATAAATCTATATTTATATATAAGAGATTTCAGTATATTTAAGGTCTATTGATTTGTATATATATGTAATAGGATCTTGTATATTGTATATATTTATTACACCCACCACTAAAGGATGCGGGTGTACTCATTTTGTTTTTTCCAATAATGTACGTAACACCCAAAGGGAAAGCTTCAGAGACTCTATAAAGCATATATATTCTTGATCAACGAGAAATTCTGAGTTGATTTAGTCATGTCTGTCCGTCTGTCCGTCAGTATGGAGTATATTGGCCCTTTCCTGGTCGCAAAAATGAGATATCGACTTGGAGAGTAGAAAGCGAGAAGCATTAGGGTGGGTATGAGAGATTCGGCTCCCGTGAAATACAACTTTCTTACTTATTTACTAATTCGTTCCGTGAGTGTAAGTCCTCGCCATAACTGTAATGTGTTTGCAAATAAAACTAAATAAATCGACTGAAAACGTAAAACGAGTGACAAACTAAATGATTTCGAGCCAACATGCCAAAAAGGGTCCCGATTTTCAAGTACGTAGAGGAACGAATTGTTATTACAAACTCACCTTTTCATTCTCTGCCGAGAAATGCGTTTAAAACGTAGAACCAAAAAAGGGACAAAAATTAACTTTAAATATGTGCCAAACAAAAAAACTTGAACGACTTTGAACTAAATTAACATTTGTCAAGCTTCTCATTAATATGCTTGTAAACACTGATCCAAGATTAGAGCCAACAACCATGTGTACATTTGCAGATTAATGTAAAACTACAAGCACGATGTGCCGGCCTTATTACTCATTACAATTTATATATAGATGTTTATATACATACATATCGTCCATTATATATGAATATTTCCATATATTTCCATATGTACGGAGAATTTCAACTCGTTTTTAGAATACATTGACAAGCAGCTTGTCGAATTCATATATATGCGATATATATCTTTCTATGCTTTTGCTATTAGCGATCTGTAAGTACCGAAAGCGTAAATGATTTGAAATGATCTCGAAAAACAAAAGATTGAATTTTTAATTACCCTTGTACCTGGAATTTTACCAACTACAATTATACATCAAGACGGGAATGTAAGAATAACCCAAGCTGCAAAGTTCTTCCCGAGAATTAAGCATCTGGCCCAGCAAACGGTTTGCTGAGGTATATATCAAAGATAACACGAAAACTAGACCAGACAGAGAAAAAGTAATTATGGATATTTAAAAGCTTGTCCGTATAAATAAAAAACATTGGAACTTTACATTCTTTATAACCATGCTTACACCCCATAGCACTTATGATGCAAAAATATATTAAGTTTGTGCAGATATACGCAACACCTACATGAACTTGAAATAGACCCACATATCGATCGATTCAAATTTACTTGTTGATTTAACTTATGTGTCCGTCCGTCTGTCTGTTTTGTTTTCCTGTGTTCCACCTACATGTTAATGAAACTTCGTTCCTCCAAAGGGGAACCCTGCTCGAAATGTTTCGGATCGCATGGTTACGCTATAATGCCTTATGTCGAAGAGTCATTTTATGAATCATTGGGTATTACTTGTTTCCAAGTTCAAAAGCTCGGTAGCCTTAGTATAAAAGAACAAGAAAAAATTACCCGCCCTGGTATTTTTACCTGTTCTTAAGGTCAAAAGTTAAAAAATGTCATATTGACCCATGGACTAGTTCTAGCGTTAAAGAACACAAACGGAACCAAAAAAGCATTCCTTTATGAGATACAAGGAAAAATTATAAATCGAACAATCGGACAATACCTCTGCACTACTATATACCAATCAGTGCTTGCTTTTGTTGTCAAACTTTTTTTTTTTTAGCCTCATTAACTCTTGTTCTATATATAGCTTTAATTTCTGCCCAAATAATGTGTGAACAAAAGCATACATCGCTTATGGATAATTGTTTTTAGCTTTTTCTAAACTTCCGCAGGCCCCTTAATTGTGGCCATATATTTCGTCTACACGTCATCAAGAGCTTTAATGAGAGTATGTATTACCGAAAAAACATAGGAGTTGTCATGAATCCACATACCGTAACACAGCAAGATGCAATCAAATTGTTTTTTTTTTTTGACGTTGATTTGTACTTTATTGCCCATTAAAATGATAAAAGGCCTAAATATGTTAACTTTTATTTTGTTGTTTTACGTATATTTACGTAAATTATAGTAAGAATAGAAAAATAATTTCGTTAACAAGTTGATATTACTTTGTAGCCCCCAAGTAAAAAGAGGGAAAACAGACTGTAATGATCATTTATTAAGCCTCATAATTCGCCTTAAATGTCTATCGTGCACATATAGAACGATTCGTTTTTTTTTTTTCTTTTTTTCTAGATATTATTGTATAAGAAAGACAATCAATTGAATGTTTGAGGATAGCCACAAGTACAGATGAAAGACTTCGAATTCTAGCTTCAAAGGCTCTCATTAAGATGTACTGTTATGGACATAGAGTTCAACATTGAATTTTATAAATTAAAATAAGAAAAGGGACAGACGTTTATAGACTATTTCACTGAAATGTAAAAAATTCCCATTACTTGCAATGCCCGCAAAAGAAAGAGAGACACTTGAATGAAGATAGATTTTTTATAAGAAGAGTGCAAAACGCAAACAAAAAGAAAAAAGAACTGACAACAAATCTTTTTATTTAACAATTGAATTGCTGCAGTGCTCTTACGTAAGATAACAACAACAACAACAACAACAAAAAAACCAACTCGAACGTATAAGAATGAGTAATGGCTGGAACGTACTAATACCACACAGCGTGATTACAAGGCTAGGTGAGAGATGAGAGTGTTGTTCCTTTTAGTAATTTGAGTAAGCGTAACTTAAGAAGGGGAGAGAAAAAAGAAAAAAAAAAACGTAAAACAGAAATGACAAAAAAATGGGCATAATTTTGTAATATTTTTGCTGAGATTGTTGTAGAGCTAACAACACCGTTAGGATCTTTTTTTTTTTCTCACATACACCCACAAGAGACTATATGTCACTTTCATGTTATATAAATATATATTTTTTCCGTATATTTATTCTTCTTTTTTTTTTGTGCAGCAGAAGCAGCAGCAGCACTAGAAACGAGGATTTTAAATTTGAAAATTATTCATGAGCTGTTGGGCGTATGAAATTAAATTCAGGTTCAATGATTTATATAGCAAAGCAGGACAGAAAAAAAATAAGAGGAGGACATAGAAAGAGAGTAGGTAAAGAATTTTAATTTAAAGTTTGGAATTTTTATAATAGAACATATCAGAGAAGCTCAATCTTTTTGCTCTACATTCATAGGCTATTTCGTAGGGTTCGAAAGCCATTAAAACTTAAAAGATTTATACGAAACATTCGCAAGCAAGTGCGAAACGATAAACCAGGGGGTAGCTGAAAGTTAGCTTTCGATTTAAAAGCCATCCCTTTTTACCAAGCAACTCAATATAAAAGCGATAGCCAAATTTTTCATACGTGATTACCTTCCAGATTTCTTACGTATTACTTTGTCCTTGTTATGACTAATTTTAAGGACAATAGCAAGAATTTTTTTTTTCATCACTTGGTCGAAAAAGGTAGTCAAAGGTTTAACAGATAAATAGTCATGGCTAATTTCTTTTTTCTCAAAAATATATATAGAGTTTAGAACTTCCCGCTTGAAATATAATAATAAATAACTAAATTTGCTGACTCACAGAAGCAGAAGAAGAGTAGATATCTGATAACTAGTATGTTAATATCTAACCATAAAGTGGGGCGCACTAACGAGAAATAGGCGTAGGTAAGAAGATTCACAAAGCGACTAGTCTGGTCGTTCTGCAACATTTCCAATCGTAAAAATTGACATAGAACGTTCAAACTTGACGTACGCATATCTTATGCGAATGCAAGAGTTTGTGCTTGAAAAGGATCCTGATGAGCCCACGATAAGCTAGTATTCCATTGCAAGACACCACCTAAAAATTTTGACAAATACATACCTGAGCTTTGATTAATTAAGACAGATTTGGCTTTTAAAAGTAGCCAACTTGTATATAATAAATAATAAATAATCGATCAGTAATTATCGGGCCGAACATGTACAGGGTGTATTTAACAAAATCCTGGGAGGTAATCAGCTGAAAGTCAGCTTTCGCATATGTATTTGGCCGTTTTTGCCAAGCAGCTGTATGCAAAACCGGAAGGTTTTATTTTTCTTACGCGAATATCCATCAGAGTGTGAACTATGAAATGTCGCCTATGTTATTTCCCTCACGTGTCTATTTGAGTGGCAATGGATTCAAAGTGACGCTAGTTTTGCTAGTTTTACAACAACAGAAAGCCTTAAATTTCCTATGTTGATTAAACATTGCTTTTTAAAGGGGAAAACCGTTATTGCAGCTCTTTTGTGACTAAAAGTACGAAGTTAGCTTCCACTTTTTCACGCGTGATAATCCCCCTGATTTTAAACGATATTACTTACCAAATGCAATGCAAGCCTGAAAGAGCTGCTACGTCAAAAATCGTAAAAAAAAATGATAGAGCGAATTGACAATCGAAAAGCGAAATTGCAAGATATAGCTGACATTGCAGAGATATCAAATTCAAGCTAGTGGTTAATCACGTATGAAAAATGTAGTTTTTGTATTCAGCTATTTAAAAAAAGGGCTGAGTACCAAAGTGAAAGCTAGCTTTCAAGTACTTGGTTAACCTCTCTGCTCTTGAAAAGAATATTATAATTACTTACAATGGAATAAAAGCACCCTGACAAAAATCGATTGCTGCAACGGCGTAACTCAAATTTCCAATGGCATTTTGATGCCGTATTAGAAAAACGTTGACTGAATTCACTCCTGCGAAGACCATGTCGGTAGATTCTTTCCATCAAGTTTGAGGATTTATTGAACAATGTATTCGTTACGATTAATATTATCATTATCTTTTCTTTAAATTAATAAATTTCCTGAATTTTCACAAGAAGTAGTATTCAACTAACGGAATGACTGCACAATGATTATTAAAAATTACAAACTATTACGATATTAGATAAGATTGATTTATGTTCACCTCTATTCTGCAAGTCATTGTTAGTTTGTTTACTTTTCTCTTGATAGAAAGCTTGCAAGTTAAGAGCAATTGCAACTGATTTCGAATAAAAGAAAAAAATTGTAGCAATCAAGCAACAAAAATAGAGAACAAATTTTTTCTACATTTTTTTATTGGTAATAATAAAAGTGTGTACTAAGCATACATATCAAATTGGATCAAAATGTCTTATTATGAGGACACTGCAGAATTTAACTCATCTCGGCCAAAAAAATCGTATCATTTTGATATGTCTGTTTTCGATCAGGAATTGTAAATTGCTTTTCTTATAAAATGTTCGATAATCGTTCAGCATGTTCCATATCCTCATTATTATCTAGAAAATTTGCTAACTTCGATGCTCAAGCGAACGTAGAACCGAATTATGACTTGCTTTATGGTAATATTAGCACCACTGGAGCAGTACGATCATTTTACGACCCCAACGCTTATCCAAGCAAGGAATGCAATCAAGACAAGAGACCCGACACATCCGGAGACAGTATTGATGATTACAATGATGAGCCTCCATTGTTAGAAGGTAAATTATATAAATCAGGAAATCGCACATATATACAAACACTAAGTCGACATAAATGCATTTACAGAGTTGGGAATAAATCCAAATCAGATTTTTCAAAAGGTAAGCTTTATCAGTATTAGTATATATAACATATGATTATTTAATATTCTTGAATGAGACATAGACACTGGCCGTTTTAAATCCAATGAGGGCTGTTCATCAGCAAATACTACAAGATACTGATATGGCAGGGCCCTTAGTTTTTTGCCTAGCTTTAGGAGGTTTTCTATTGCTAGTAAGTTCATCGATTTTTTGATATTGATTACATATATAAATGCCTTTTTCTTTGCAGAACGGCAAGGTTACTTTTTCTTATATTTACGGTATCGGGGTCATGGGTTGCATTGGCTTTTACGTCTTGTTAACTTTAATGGCATCACAAGCGAAAGTAACATTTGGTGCTGTGGTGTCTGTGCTGGGCTATTGCTTACTACCAATGGTCGTTTTGTCCGGAATTAACGTCCTCCTTACCATACAGTACGTATAGTAATAAATTATTAATGTTCCATTTACACTTTCTAAATATTGATCAGAGGTAGTACGGTTGGTATAGCAACTACTGGTGTTTGCATAGTATGGTGCTCATTATCCGCTTCAAAACTTTTCGTTACCGCTTATTCAATGGATAATCAACAAATACTGATCGCTTATCCTTGTGCTTTACTATATGGAGTTTTTGCTTTAATTATCATATTTTAATAAAATGTTTCGCTCCTTCATCAAATCACTTTCGAAAATTACAAAAGAAATTTTTGATGTTAGTCCAATGACATAACACAGTTTAGTGATTGTGACCAACGTTAAGAGACCTTTCGTTTTCCATATTCGTTTATCTTCAAGAAAATCCAAAGACAGATAGCTTTTATAATTGTAAAAGGGACCATCGTCTTAACAATACATTCATATATTTTGAAAATCTTCCGTGTTATTATCTTGTTCTAGGAGCCAAATAAAGTTCATGGTTATTTAGGTGATTGCTTAAGCCAATAAAAATAATAGCTTTTCTGAAATGTATACAGTGCTTTACTCCTTAAACTGTTTCTCTATATGTCGCAATAAGAATTTCTTTTGAATCCAAACTCATTATAGAATTGTATGCAATCTTGCGCTTTATATGTTTGGGAACTTACTTCTTACTTTATCCCTTATCAGGCCTTGAAAATTACGCCAGACTGGTGTAAATTTTCTATCCACCAATTTTGAAAGGAACGTTTTCTGAATAAAAATCGGCCATGGAATTATACATAAGACTTTCTGGTGGTTTTGAAGTAAAACTTGAGTACCATTTTGAGAAATCGTGTTTCGAAAAAACGGGTTTAAATCAAACTTATAATTTTTGCACGCCCACAATAACTAACTGTATCCTCCTTGTCTCTTTAGACGATCATTTAAGTTAAAAACAAAAGACATATTTATTTTCTAAACATTCATTCCGTTATATCAAATTATTTCACAAAATTTTATTAAGTGACGTAACTCCTCGTATTCTAACATATATAAGAAGACAGGATAGAAGTGCTACGCATATTCTAGGTAATGTTTATCTAACGGACGTACTAAAATGACAAATTTAGGAGCATAGATGAATGGTAAAAGTTGCCTTAAAGTCCGATCTACGGTTTACGTTAGTTTCCTATGCGAACTATACTAAGCACATTAACCAGCTTAACGAGGGAAAAGTTTGGAAAAGTTAGAGTAATAAATGCTTTTTTTAGAAGAAAAAAATTTTTTTTTATATTTTAACAAAATTATGGGCGACAGTTTCAGCTTGACTGTTATATACATATTAAAATATTCTGTCTTAGTTACGTAACGTAAAGTTTGTTTAGAATAAAAGCCAGAGGCTCTTTTCGTTGTCTGACTGCAGCAAGTCCACTATATGGGTGTATGTTTATATTTTTTTACTTAAGCTCATTAAAATTTTGATTGGGTCAAATACAAGGAAGAAATAAAAAAAAAAAAAAAAATTGCATAGTTTTGCTCAAATAAAACCGATATTATAAGTAAAGAATTGACGTTATTAAAATGCTAATAAACTTATTTGGTAATCCACCACAGGATTATATTGAAAATAAAAAAAAATAAAAATAAATAAATAAAAAAGAAAATAGATGAAATGTAGAACCTTTTAATATACTAAGGGATCGCCTGGTGATGCTATATTTCAATGTATAATGCTATAGCAATTGCTAATAAAACGTCGTTTATGTTATTACGTTATGCTGATTTGCGAAAATTTATTCCTTTGCAAAATATTGTTTGTGAAAGGAATTAAATTTATCATAGAAATGTAAAATTTTGCTATATTTGAAAAGTTTTAGAAAAAAAAGAAATCTCTTTTTTCGCTTATCAATGGAAAATTTCTCTTTTCCTCTTCTTATATAATATTGAGAAAAATGTTACAAAGGATAATTTTTCGTGGATATTTTTAAAGGGGGAAAACTGTCGCATCACGGATACTTTGCGAATAAGACCAATATTTATATGACGCAGTATAAAGAAAAAACAAACGAACATCGCCGCTTTTGCCTTAAATTAGGGAGAATAATGAAAAACGAAAATTGGATAACTGATAGACTAAAATAGATGAAAATAAGTGTAAACATTGTAGTGGGTCACGGCCCACCATTAAATATCCTACACTATCTATATAAACTATAAAAATAGTCGGATCCGAACTATTTCCAATAACGCTGGTCCTTGGATTAAAACACGTCGATTTACCAGACCTCATTAAAACGTCTCAACAATTGTAGCCCATGCGTTGAACACAAGAAAACACAACAAACATACGGACAGACAAGTTTGGATCGTTGTAGAATCATTCTCTGTAAGTGATGGGTAAATATAACATACAAAAAATATAATAAAAGCTGGATCTATCTCAAGACCTTTTGGTTGTTACTTACATCCGGACAAACTTACTATGCTGTTGTACGACAAATGGTGTAGTGCATAAAAGGGTGACCATGGTAAAAAAATGCCAGTAAAATTAAAGCTAATGTGAAATGATTTTCATTCACTTTTGTTATAAAACATCCAACATTAGACCTTGTACTTTTTGACAGTTTAGTTGTAAACGAAGTCGTGCATACCGCTCGCTCTACTTAAAGTGTCTTTCCAAAGAGTTTAGCATACATTTAAACAAAGATGGTCGCATTGCAATGGCTAGTGTTACGAGTTAAAATGTGGACTATCTCGCCAAGACGATGCATGAAGAGCCTAAAAAACTTTAATTTAATAAAACTGGAATTAGGGAATAAAATATATTTAAATATAAATAAAATATATTTACGTAATTTTTTTACTTTTACTATTTATCTACAAAATAAAATCTTAGCAGAATTTTAGCAGAAAACCCCTATCAAACCTCTGGCTGGTTTTTTTTTTTTTGATAACCAAATGTCGAAAATAACACGAGTTTGTCATGCAATTAAAACAAGTAAAGAAGAAGAAGGAGAAAAGTATTCTTTGAAATTATATCTTGGTTGGTAACCTTTTGTTTAAAAAAACTATCCACTTTCTGTTAAAACAGCCAATTTTTTAAAAAAATCTCTTAAGGTAATGAAGAAAAAAGTAAAGGAGAAGAAAAGGCACGGTGGCTATTAAATCTAATTTAATTATCAAATATTCCAATAAGGCTAAATTTTTGCATCCTTCAGATTTCGCGACACGTTGGCCTGTATATATGATGAGCGTGCTGGCTTTTTCACAGTAGCTTGTGCTAATAAAGATGATTTTTACGGCATTTGGTTAAAAGATGTGAAGTTTATGGCTGACCGGATTATAGGATTGACCACTCTGCTAAAAGAAAATGAGAAATGTGAAATGCAAAAAGGAGTTCAGCAATTATTAAACAATTTCTTGATGACTGACAACCTAGATATTAAAATGGAACTAATTCGTAGCCGCATGCTGTAGCGGTAAATATCGTCAACGTTACTCGCAAATGGTAAAAACAAGATTTACCCCTTATTTCGTTGCCTGTGAAGATAAGACGCGTTCGAGGAATGAAAGATTTTCGAGGCTTGACACAAATTTTATGTGTATAGAAATAATATAGCCTCGTTAGATCTTTCTTCATGTGGTGCCATAAAAGTGTGGTGGCGTCTTAGTGACATGCAGCGAATACCCGCACGATTGGTTTCTGAGGTTATTGCGTTTTATTCAACTCGCGTGGCACTAGAAAGAGAAAGATATGGCATGTACAAGTTAAAAAAAGAAATCTTTGAAAAACAATTGTTGCGTATATTCTCTGGCTGTCAGCTCTTGATAATTTTAAATAAATTTTCTAAAACACGGAGTAGTTCTTCTAACTACAGTTAGAATTTGCTTTCTTTGTCGCTTAAGGCTAATTCCAAATGCTTGGCGTAGGAAGGGAAAATGCTCAGAACATATCTGCTTTACACTCAATACCCGCCGCACGTCACTGAAGAAACTGAAATGCTTAGCTCATATCTATCCTAGGTCACAATTCGTATCTCGTGAATCATACTTTTCCCCAACTCCAGATTTCGTATTCAATGCACCATCTTTATTCGAATTCACCATCTTTATAGCCAAGTCAGTTTAGAAAAGGAATGCCTGAAAAGCTATTGTTCCATATAGGATGAGGCTTTTAATACTTTGGCTTTGCAAGCGTCTGTTTTGCTTTTTCATTCAAGCTATCTGCAGTGGATTTAACATTTTAAATGAATCGCTCTGT
>CCAG010023945.1:0-11957 GCA_001077435.1 Glossina morsitans morsitans | reverse complement strand
TCACAGTAGCTTGTGCTAATAAAGATGATTTTTACGGCATTTGGTTAAAAGATGTGAAGTTTATGGCTGACCGGATTATAGGATTGACCACTCTGCTAAAAGAAAATGAGAAATGTGAAATGCAAAAAGGAGTTCAGCAATTATTAAACAATTTCTTGATGACTGACAACCTAGATATTAAAATGGAACTAATTCGTAGCCGCATGCTGTAGCGGTAAATATCGTCAACGTTACTCGCAAATGGTAAAAACAAGATTTACCCCTTATTTCGTTGCCTGTGAAGATAAGACGCGTTCGAGGAATGAAAGATTTTCGAGACTTGACACAAATTTTATGTGTATAGAAATAATATAGCCTCGTTAGATCTTTCTTCATGTGGTGCCATAAAAGTGTGGTGGCGTCTTAGTGACATGCAGCGAATACCCGCACGATTGGTTTCTGAGGTTATTGCGTTTTATTCAACTCGCGTGGCACTAGAAAGAGAAAGATATGGCATGTACAAGTTAAAAAAAGAAATCTTTGAAAAACAATTGTTGCGTATATTCTCTGGCTGTCAGCTCTTGATAATTTTAAATAAATTTTCTAAAACACGGAGCAGTTCTTCTAACTACAGTTAGAATTTGCTTTCTTTGTCGCTTAAGGCTAATTCCAAATGCTTGGCGTAGGAAGGGAAAATGCTCACAACATATCTGCTTTACACTCAATACCCGCCGCACGTCACTGAAGAAACTGAAATGCTTAGCTCATATCTATCCTAGGTCACAATTCATATCTCGTGAATCATACTTTTCCCGCTCTGTGAAAATATCAATTAAGGCCAATGATATCACTTTCACTTCGTAGTAAAGAAAGCAACATATTTTATAATTTCCAATACGTAAAAGAAGGACAATTCAAAATCTTATATAATTGACAGGAAAGAGTATTTCGAGAAATGAGAATTTCGTAAAAAACTGTTCGAGATTAGCTGACTACAATGATGGCTAGAGGTTTTCGCACACTTCCTTCTCACATATTCCGTTTGTTGTCAATCAATGTATGAATAAATATCAATCGAATTAATAAATGCTTTATGGCAAATTATAAAATCAATAAATCAAACTACATTTTACAGCTTGGCTAGCAGTTAGCAATTAAAAAAATGCTGCCGGCTACATTTCAGAGCCTTTCATATGATTTTAAATATCGTACAGTAATAGATGCAAATATCGTGGACATGCTCTGATTTGTTTTTGTACTTTTTTCCATGCTGATATTCTCTATTTTAAAATAACCTTTTTAGTTATACTTTAGTTTTTAATTCATTTAGTTTAATTTTTAATTTTTTATATGTGAATATTTTTATCTAAGTTTTACTTGGTTAAAAATAACAATCTCGAAAGCAAAAACTTCAACTTCTGAAAAAATTTCTTAATGCAAGTGATGAAATATATGAACACGATAAAGGATAAGTTTGCAAATATCGAAAAACAGAAAACAAGCAAGAAAGTTACGTTCGCAAAAAGACGAATTCTAGAAGTTGTTTGGCGAGCGTGAGTAAAAATTGTATTCAAATAATAATACGATTAAGACTTAGATCGGTATTGTGTTACCATGCCAAGGTTTTATGAACACCTTAATAACCTGAAGCAAAGAAAAAGTATATCAAGTTTTTTGTCTGACCAAACACATTTTAATACGATAGACGTATGTCTGCAAATTCGCAACTTTGTCGCTTTGCTGGACTATGTGGATTATATGGTATAGTTTTTCACAAATATTCTGATTGTCATCATTGGAATGACAAATTATTATGCCCACATAATACATTCCGATCCAATTACAAAAGTATGAAACCCTTTTATAGTTAGAAATTACCTGAAGGGTGATCACGTATGAAAAACTTAGCTTTCGCTTTTGCTTTTTGCCAATCAGCTGAATACAACAGCGCACGCTAACCTCCCTGATCTTTAGATCAAAGCTCTTGTTTGCAAATAAATGGGAGAGTGAAAGAGTTGGATGACACTTAGAAGTCAGTGTGAGAGTGTTGAGAGTAAGGTGGAACAAATTTCTCAGTTCTATTATAATTTTTTACATTTACTTAAAGTGCTTCTTTGCTCTCGTAAGATTTTGGCAATGCAATCAGTTTTCTGATAACTTTCTAAACGCAAGTTATGGGGTTGTCACGGCGGCTTGAAAGCGTTGAAAAACGAGTTACGATAAATAAAAGTGCTTTTTTTTCTTAAGTTGATGCTGTGTTTCGGTATTTCGGTATTTTCGGTCATGTTATAGTTTTATTCGAGGGTGAAACCCATTTATTTTATATAAAGTAACACGCGACTGGTTAATTACGAATTTCTTGTGAACTTTAGTGGTTCTCACGGTCGCATCCATTTGTATTGGGAAATTGAAAAGTAATTAGAAAAAACCGTGCTAATTAGAATTTACATTCGTATGTACGTTCACCCGAACTAATGCCCGATAGATTATATTGTCTAACTTAAACAGTTTGAAGTTTTTGATTTGTTAAAAGAATTCAAAGGCGTTATTATTTTTATTGAAGGTAAGTTTAAGTTTTATTATATTATTAGCTAATATCATCAGGTTGTGCCTGTCGGTTTTATGGTAATCTTTGAAATTGTCTTATGTAGCCCACTCACAGTGTTTTATTCTTTACATGTAAAATGTATAAAGGGAATTATTGCATGTGACTGACATGGATTACTATGGAAATAAGTTTTTTATGTCATGATCTTGAAACAGCAACAAGATTGTTACGATTTTGATTTTGTTTTCTCCTTTTTTTGAGCTTCTTTCCCCATGTTCCGCGCAATGTTTAAATAAAAGACATGGAAACTATACGAACATTAACAAAGTTTTCAAATAAAGACAGCAAACAATAACAAAAAAATGAAATCTGTTGATTACGAATAAAATGAGTACGGATCAAAGCTAATGCAATGAACATTTATGGGAATAAAGCAGACAATAAAAAATCGAGTGTAAAGCAAGTAGCATTCATAGTTATTTCATGTTGTCTCTCCGTCCGCGTAATGTCTGTTGCAAACATTCTCCTGGATGTAAAAATAAAGTTATCGACTTCAACTTTGACAAGAACATTGGAAGTTCTTACATACAGGTTGGTATTGAAAATGGACCAAATCTGTACCACGTACGCTGCGAACGCCACTATTTTCCAAAAGAAATTAAAAGTTGGGTTTTTGCTCGTTGATTATAAAGTCTAGCAGCTAAATGTATAAAAATTTGAACGCATATTCTATGAGCGATGCTGAAGTATTGTACAAAATGAAAGTAATTGGCCACGCCTATTCAATATTACAGTGCATTTTTTTTCACTTTATAATGCACAGAAACAAACTTCAAAAACCTTATAAAGTTTATAAGTTTTTCAAATTACAAATGCACCTAAGTCTCTTCGTCTGTCCGTCTGTCCATTTGTTTATCGGCCCAACTGTGTAGCATCTGCAGTAAACTACTCTCGTATGGCCTACAAATTTTCAGAAGAATTTGGAAGTGACCTAAACTTTTCAAAGGAGCCGCCTAAAACGCCCACTTTTATTTTGAAAGTAAAGAAAATCAGTCTTCCCCATTCCATATTATAGACCATGGAAAAATTAGCTTTTACTTTTTTGTCTTGTTTGGGACAACGGCGATGGGTATAAAAGATTTGGTCTTGTTACTTGTTTAATGTTTTCATTGGATATTTTGTGCGTTTTCTTCAATTGCATCAGATAAACCTTTTACAAGTTTTTGAAACTTTTTTCAGTTTTCGATAAATCTTTAAGCGTTAGGCCATATATCCATTTTTAATTTTTTTTTCCCATTTGTGCTACAAAAATGCATTAATTTGGGGCGGATATATACTATACCCAAAATGACTAGAGATAGGCCTAACTTTTTCACATTCTAAACTTTCTAAGTTTGTCTGTCCGTCGAGTGGGTAACTTACAATCGCGATCTTTGAGGTATTTTGATGGATTTATATTGAACCAAGGACGAACAATATTGAAAATGGTTCGAATTAGAAATATTCAATCAATTCAGAAAGTGATTTTTGTCCGTCTCTCGGTCTGCCCGTCCGTTTGGCTCACGGTCATCCACTGTTGGCAATGTTTGTCATATTTTGAGGAGATTTGATTCATTGACGTGTTTTTGCCGAAAGGCAAATGCCATTACAAATGGTTGGAACAAGACTACTTTTTCGGCCGCTTCCCATGTGACGCCTTACATTGAAAAGTTGTTATACTAATAACTCCACTAAGCGAATCAGTACATTCTGAGTTCCGTGCATTGCTTGTCAGTCCAAAAACTAGTTAGATACGATGGAGGTTTGTGTAAATTAACCTTCGTTTATCGAGAAAATTTGGTAGAAGATCTCTCCCACATATATTAAGAGAGTAGGCATGTAAATGCTATAAAACATTTCTATGAGAATTTATTTTATATTTAAAGACTTCTTCCCCTTTACTTTTGCATTTTGATTAAATTTTCATCGAAAAACTTTTACAAAGTGTTAAGTTTAGGTGTAGGTGAGTTAACACGAATATAAAATAAGGTCTATACAATCTATACAAATATTTGATTTGTGTTACTTTTGCTTTGAAAGCGTAATGCAGTTTTTAACGATTTTTAAAATTCATTTAATTTTATGAATACAGAGGAATAAATGAATAATTTGTTTGCACTCGATTGACTTTTGATTGGTCGTGGAATTCTTTACTCGATAGCGAACTCGAACTCATAAATAAAACTAAGAAAAATCCAAATATGTTTGTGAAATTTTCCACATCATTTCACATTAGAGAGTAAAGGCCATAAGTCCCTGGGAACATAGCAGTTGTGCAGGTTAAAAATAAAAATGCAAAAAGCGGTCGCAGCACAAATGAAATGAAGTGAAATGAAAAATATTTACACTAAAGCTTTTTAATTAACATCCCTTATGTATAATTGCGTTCTAATAGCTGTTAAAAGACGATGGAGAACTTTTAGCATAAGCACAGTTAAAACTTTCAATTTTGGGATGACAATAACGAGCAGAGAACTAATTATTATGCGACTTCATTGCGTTTTTTTTTTTTTTTTTGTTTTTTATTTTAATAATTTTTCAAAGTTCAACTTTTTTCTCATTTTTTGATAAATGAATGAGAAAAAAGGAAAAAAAATAAAAATGCGGAAAAGTAAAAAAAATGAAAAGTGCAAAGTGACATCTAAAACTGTTATACACTTCTCCTCATTACATTATATTCAAATCATTTAATTTCTAAGAAAGTAGTAGTTGTCGTGTTTGTATGTGTATGCGTATGTGTATGTGTATACGTTGTGCTTTCCTGCATTACTTTCCTTAACATTAAATTTCACTTAGCAAAATGCTAAGAATAAAAATGATAAAGTCGTGAGGTATTCTCATCATGTTTCCATGATATGCTCAGTAAGTTGGTCATATAAAGCACATAAATTATTCTGACACATAGCAGTCATTGTCAGCAAGCATGAAGTGAAGACACCCAGAGATAGTGTCTATATAAGTTCACTCGTTATTCATTTGCACATATTTCTATGATTAGCTTAATGATGTAAAATAAAAAGATATAAAAAGGAACACGAAATGACTAAAATACATTTGTGCTAAAATAAATAAAAAAATTGAATGCATTAAAGTATTTGAAGAGTACTTCAGTATTTACTTAAATGGAGTTTCGTAAGAGATAATCGTTGAAAAGCAAAAGTTGCATACCATACCGTTAAGTGCTTGTAAAAAAAACAAAAAAAAGTGATTTCTCTGCATTAAGCCCCATAAAACGCCTAGTTTTGGATTGGGTTTGAGCTCTTCTTCGAATTTTTCCTAATGGGATCCATTCTCACTTGCTCCTCTCGTTTTTCTGATCTATTACTTTGCACTTCTTTGCTCGCACTGCTCTGATGGAGAAAGGCGTCGGGTCGAGTTTCGTTCTCTTGCGATTTTTAGAGAACGCCAAGGCAGAGTTGATCTAAGCCATGCATTAAAATCAGGATTGCGACGGCTTATTTGAAGAGAATCTTTTTGGTTTAAATGTGATGCCCTAAATAAACAGCTTTTTCATTTTCCGGCACAAAAGCATGCATCTAAAATGCCATACCTATCATGATATTTTTTGAAGCTCTCCGATTAATATATCGAAAATTTACTTTCCATCATTCAAAGCAATATTTGTTTTAAGCGATTATCAAATTGCATACAATTGAACTGTTGCCAATGCAACGTGTGGGGGCTTTTTTTAAGTGATCTTGCGCTTGTAGCTTGCGATGATATTGTGAAGGCTCCTCAAGCCAAAATGATTGATTTTATTCAATATAATTTCGGCTAACCGAGTCGGATTTTTTAATCATCATCATTGCATTTTCGTCTATAACTTTCACAACGTTATTCTTGACAGCTATTCCCTTATAAAGCAAATAAGAACATTGTAGTCGGGCAATGGCGATCAGTAGATACTGTGAATCACTTCGTCCCGTGCCCTTTTTCATTTATTTTGATAATAATATACCAAAAATGCCATGCAAAGCAATGCCCTTCATAGTGGAGGAGGCCCAAAACGTCACTTGAAGCGATCCAAATTTTATAACTTTCGTTTACTTCTTAAAAATTTCATTATTATTCAGTTTCCGTCATAAAAAACTAGAAAATAGCCTTTCTCTCAACACTCCTATATATGTTAGGGTCCAGAAAAAACATACCTATGTGATCCAAACTCCCTACCAGCAAATTCTTTATTAAATTACTACTATGGACCAATTTTCATCATAAAATATTAAAAATTAAACCTTTTTCTGAAGCGGTCATGGGAAACATTGTACGGAGTGGAGTCCAAAAAGTAAACCCATGTGGTCCAAGTTTGCTCCACTTGATTTTTATATCAAACTCTTACCATGAATAAATTTTCATCATAAAACATTGACAAGAGCTCCTGAGAATCCCTGTAAGCGACGGTATTCAAAAAATAGACCTACGTAATCCAAAGTCGGTAAGTTTGATTTCTTTGTCAATATACTATCTTGGACAACTTTAACCATGAAATATTGAAAATGAGATCTTTCTACCTTATAAAGAGACACTTTTTCTAGGAACGTTTATGTGGGAGGGGATTACAAAGATTGCCCCAACCGAACCAAATTTTTCGTACCAATTATAGCATATATCGGAATTATTATACTCCAAAATAAACACAATTAGTTAGTTAGGAGGAGTTGGAATAGACCCACGTTTTACTATACCGATTGAATCAAAATCGGATTCTGAATCTAAGCTTGTCTACCCTTTCTGTTCAAAATACGGATTGCAATTTATGAGATATTTTGATGGAAGTTGACGCACCGACATGTTTTGGTCCATGGGTGAAGCCCATTGAATTCCCTTCCAACACCCTGTTCTAAAAATTCGTTAGTTGAATGACAGTATTAAGAGAAATTATGTAGGGTATTTAGCGGCAGGCCTTGTCCTATCTATAGCGTTTTCATTTCTGCGATATTTACCAGATTTTGGGTCATACTTCCGGAAAACATCTGGTTTTGTTTGTTGTGTCTGCTATATTGTATTATGTACCGGTAAAAAATATCAAGTGAAGCAAAAAATAGTATTTTGCAAGAGTTGCCAAGCCTTCACGTCATTCTTAAAAAGTTTGAAATTAATTTCTTTACTTTACTCTAGACCACTGGTGGTACAAGGGTATATTAAGTTGGAAGGAATGTATTCAATACCCAGAAGGACTACAGACAAACGAGCCTTTTATTGTAGCAATCGGTACAGAATCACCATCTGAATCGATTCTAAGCTTGTCTGTTCCTCTGTTCGCTTTGTTTTGCTACAATCAACCTACAGATCGCGATATTAAAAATATTTTGACGAAATTTTGTACACCGGCATGTTTTGACGGAAGGACAACCACTATTGAAAACGGTTCGTACAACTTTTTCGACCACTTCCCATATAACTTCTCAGTTTTGTATCACAAAGTAACAGACAGTAGACAATAGTTTTCGTTGCAAAAAAACTTTCCAGTCGTTATTGTTTATCTTTTTAAGTAAAAAAGTTTCAATAAAATTTATATCATGTATTTAAGCACATTTCAACGTCAAAAATAATCAGGAAATTCTTTGTACGATAACACAAAGTTTCCGCATCACAACTCAAATAAGAGTTAATGAAAATAATTAGCTGCATTTCGATGTCGAGTCATTGCTTTAATTAATGATCGTTCGTAGCAGCAATAATGTAATGCGGTTTTGGTTCGATTTGCCAAATAAATGATTGAAAGAATCGTTCAGCCGTATAACAAAAAATTGATAAATGGCAGTAAATTTTTTTTTTTTTTTTTTTTTTTTGCTGGTGTTATTTTACGTTTGGTTTTATGGTAAAGAGGAAATAAAAACAAAAGTGTGAAATGAAATCGAGACGAACAACCTGACTATTATTATGGTTTATGCAGAAAAGTTCTCCTTCAAGTGGAAGTGATGATGAATTTCAGTAACAATTGTGCAAATATGATGAGAGCTATATAGTGAAGAAAATATGAACAAATTTTATTGAATTTTTTTTTTTTTTTTTATTAATTTTCCATTTTTTACTTACTTTTGCGTCCAAGAATCACACACCAGACGTCATTGTAGGAAAAAATCTCAAATTGATTTTCTTGCATAAATATAAAAGTGTAATGCATGAATAAATGTGTGTGCATGCATGAGTGTTTGCTTCAAATTAAATATTCGATTGATTTTATCTTTTTTTTTTTTTTGCTTATAACGCATACTTACTTGCAATCGTTACTACATAGACCATTAAATGTCAGATTGTCCATCATCATGTCTTCCGGAGAGAATTGATTTCGTTAACTTTTTGGGTGTGTTTGGAAAAAGTGCTCATCGCACTGAACAAAGTTAAGTGTATGCATCATCGACTTGTCTGCGTTTGCTTAATACAAGCTTAAGTGATTGCATAATTTATTCCCTTATCTCTCTAAACGTAAGAAATCTTTTTAAAACTTCAGACAATTGTAAGTGATGTAGATTTTAGTTCTTTTTTGGGATGGGTTTAATTTCTTACTTTTCTGGACAGAGAGCAAGAGGGAGAGAGAGAGAGAGAGGTAAGCAGTGGCTGCAGCCTTGCAAATGTATGCTCGATCAGTAAGTACTTAGCCTTTATTGCTATATACAGAACAGGCGATTTAAAATTGTAGACTATCAAAGGAGTTCAACTTTTTCACCGTTTCTTGACGACAGCTAAAATCGCATAATTTGTAGGTAGATGTGCAAGTATAACCTCTCGTTTCCAAAGTTTAATTGACGCGTTTTCTTTCTACTTTAAGCTACGCTTTCTTAGTCATAAAACTAAAAAGCTTTAAAATTTCGCTGACATTGGAACTACAAACTTCGTCGAAAAAGTTTATTAGACAAACAGTTATTTATGCAAATCTAGTATTTTCCTTTTTTCCTTTTTTTTTTTGGATGGCGATGGTAGGTGTAAAATAGTCGATCACAGCCGAATATAATTTTCTTGCTTGTTTTATTTTTATGTTCTGCGGGTAGTGCAAGGGTATATCAAGTTTGTGGGGACGTATGCAATAATCGGAAAGACTTGAGTTAGACCCACTTTCTATTACATCTTCTTTGTCCATCTGCCAGTTTTCTTTTGCTCTGCTCAACCTATAAGACACAATTTTTGAGATGTTTTGATGGAATTTGGTATACCGCGGTTGCATTTGACTCAAGGACGAATCATATTGAAAATGGCTCGGATCGAAGCTCTTTTTCGGGCCGCTTCTTATATAAAGTCATACGTGTAGGGTGGTGTAGGATAATTAATGATGGACCGCGGCCAACTATAGTGTTTTTACTCGTTTTTACGTGCTTTGTTTCAGCTTTACGTCACAAATGTAAGCGCTCTCATACCTCTTACCATGTTTAACTGACCGCAATAAATGGACCGCAACAAATGGACTATTTACTAACTGTTTACCAAATTAAATTTCTACTTCTCAGAGTCTTAGTTATTAGTTATTGTACTAACTGCATTATTAAATTTTATAATTGACACTTATACCTTATACTTGTTGCCTACTTCATGATCTGCATTGAATTTAATGTTCAGGCAAAATAAATAAAATATCATTGTATATTAGGTATTAATTTCATTCTCTCTAGACATAACTCCCTCTCCAATCTATATAACTCAACTAAGTTGTATTTTTTTATAACGTTATTTTGCATTGAGTACCTATTAGTTATGCAAGTAGCAACAAATAATAAATGAAATAATAGATAAAGAGACCAGGTAATCGGCCCATGTGATTCAAATTAGATCTAATTAGTTTTTACTATCATGAAAAAAGTTTGATAAGAAAAAAATTAACAATTAGGCTTTTTTGGCATATAATGTTTACGTTTTATGAGAATTCTTATATGCGGTAGTACCCAAAAAATAGATCTACATGGTCCACATTAGGTAAGGCTGATTTTTTTGTCAATTCATTATTGTGAACCATTTTCACCATGAAATATTGAAAATTTGACTTTTTGTTATATGAAGATTCAATTTTCAAAGGATCGGTTATATGAGAGAAGGTTCAAAAAATTGTCACAGCCTGTCCAAAGTTTTCACACCAAATTAGAATGTCGAGATGTTATTACTTTGACACTTTTATCCATAAATTTTAAAAATTGGAAAATGTTTTCTTATAACGACTTTTCAGAATGGGGAGTGGACTGATCCGAATCATTGTCAAAGCACGTCAGTCTAGCAAGTATCATCACATTATCACAAAAATTGCGAACCATAACTTGAACACAAATTTACGTGGACAGACATCAGATCAGAGGGGCAGATGGACAAATAGGCTAACATTGTTTTAGACAATTATTGCGAATCGGTCGGTCCGTGTTACATACGAAGCACTAAGTTAGTGTACCCTGTACCACAAGTGGTGTAGGGTACAATTAAGAAGATATTCCTAATCGTGCTTATAGCAAAAAATGTTTCAAAATTCTATGCTTCTACTCCGACCGTATTCAAAACGAGAAAGATTAAATAAATGGTTTTGTTAAAATCTATTGTTTGCACTTTCCATGCCATATATATATACACACGCACACACAAACACAATAATTATTTGCCCATTAACAGATTATTTACGATGAGTAATTGGAAACTACGGCAAATAACATATTTAATCTCTGTTGCTGCTATGCTTTACCTCAGATAAAATCAAGTGCGCTAATTAATAAAGTTTAATGAATGGACTGAGGAAGAGCGTTAGATTTTCCAAATTCCATTTTGAACAGAAAATTATATCGAGCTCAAGTCGAAATAGAAATGACCAAAAATCCAAGTAAATATATAAAAAATATATAAATATGTATACAATATATATATTCTATATGTATATATATATACACAAACCAACACACAATATAAATAAATAAATATATATATATATATATATATATATATATATATAAGCATACGGAAACACACATGCGCTTGTGTGTATAGGCGAATATATAGTCTCGATTATCAACTTTTCATTGTTCTTATAAAGGGCTTTCTGGTAAGTCTTCGTGTAAAAGTTCAGTTCCTAATTTGTCGTAGGCCGTACATGCAAGAATTCAAAGAAGAAAATCAATTTTAAAATCTGAGATTAAGTTTTTGTTATGTGACCAATCACTCAGACTTTGCTCTATGCCCATTCTCGTGTAACGTGATGGCGGTCGGAAAGAAGTGAAGAAAGTGAAAGTGATAGGGAAGCGGTCGTAGGCATAGTGTTTGTGTGCGAAATCGGTAAGTGTTATGCCTTTAGAGACTGACCACTGACTGTAGCTATGACCGAGGTAAGCTCTACGAGATTGAGATTTGAATACGCGAACACAGACTTGGTGGTCGCATTTCTGATCTATTCGTCTACCCATGCGAGAAAAAACATTGAGCCTTT